>PVJA010015600.1:0-45058 GCA_004027025.1 Myocastor coypus
AAAAAAAAAAAAAAAAAAAAAAAAAAAAAGTACCAATGAAGAAAGACAACAACATAAGATATGTAATCCTTGACTAGACCAGGAACAACAACAAAATCAGGCCTAAGGCATCGGACTTGATATTTGTGTCTCTCACGTTGAAATATTAATCCCGATGTGAAGGTGCTAGAAGGCAGGGCCTTTGGAAGGTTATATAGGTCATGAGTGTGGAACCCTCGGGAATACGATTAGCACTCTTACAGAAGAGGACATAGCCAAGGAGATGGTTAGTCTTCCCCTCCTTCTGTGATCCAGGGAATGGACTCCTGCCAGATACCAAATCTGTCAGTGCCATTGGCCTCCCCGACCTCCAGAGCTGTGAGGGAAAACTTGTTTAATTCACCCAGTCTACTGAAGGTTGCTGCAGTAACCCAAACTGAGTAGGATGAGGGTTAAGGAGAAAAATTTGAACATGGACTGTGTGTTGCAAAATACTAAGTGTTATAACACTTATTGCGTAAGTGTTACATGCCTTAGATATAATAGTTATAATGTGATAATGCAAAATAATGAGGTTTTGCCTTAAAATACACTGGTCAAATGTATAGGGATAAAGTGGCATTATGCTTTTGATCCTCCAGTGGTTTAGCAAAACATATACATGCATATACATACCTATAAAGACATATGAAGCAAACATAGTAAAAATTGGTGATGATATTTTTTGGGTTTTTTGTTTGTTTGTTTGTTTGTTTTTTGAGTAGTGCAGGCAGGCCTTGAGCTCACTTATGTGCTTCAGTCTGGCCTTGAACTCACACCGATCCTCCTGCCTCAGCCTTCTGTGTGCTGGGAGTGCACGTGTGTGCCACCACGCCCAGCTCCATGCCGTTCTTGCCGCTGTAATTTTTTGTACTGATTTGAAACTTTTCAAAATTAAAAGTTAGGGTGAAAAAAATAGTGCAAGTTCATCATGAACCAGAGAATAGCGTTAAGGAAAAATTTACTATTTCTGATGATGCAAAAGTTGTCTACAGGGGCCCAGCAGGATGGGCTCAGTGGTCTAAAGCGCCTGCTTAGGAAAGCTTAGGCGGCTGCAGGGACTGCGGTTCGATCCCCAGCACCACATGCTGCACCAGCCCTCCCCTCAGGGCAGGCTGAGCCAGCCATTAAAATAAATAAATAAACAAACAAAAGTTCTGAAACAAGAAAAAAAATTAAAAAATAAAAAAGTAATTTATATATAAAAAAAAGAGTTGCCTACAAATTTGATTGCATGCTGAATATGCTATTTTGCCAAGCCTGCTTTTCTTCGTGTAGTACGACATTCTACACGTGCTCTCTAGCAAGCTTTCGCTTTTGTGTCACTGCCCCGTCATACCCCACCGTGTGGAAGCAGCATTCTCTGCGTCAGCATCTCTTCTCATTAGACATCCGAGCATTTGTAAGTTTTCACTGTTTTAAACGTTGCTGCCACAGTCAGACCTGGCACTAAATCCCTGTGTTGGTCCATTTCTAGGGCTGGATCAAGTAGTGCTAAGGCTGTGGCAGACACTGGGGTGGCCTCTGCAACAGCCCCTCACCTCTTCTCCTTTCTCCTAAAATCTCAGTTTTATTTGAAGAAACAAAATGCCCAGCTCCCGGGGTGAATTATGACAGGCCTGAGCCAAGTCTGGCGGTTCTGTTTGCTTCCATCAGGGCTGTTTTCCCTGGAATCCCCGATCGAGGCACCGGCACTGGCAGAGCCCACGACCCAGTTTTCGCCAATGCAAAAAGAAGCACCATGATGAAAAGAAAGCCCCTCTGTTTCCCGCCCATTATCAAAGGTGGAGACAAAATGCTCAGAGCCTCTGAATCTGAAGACCAAAAGCTGACAGACATCCTGACGACAGCAGTGCGGAGTGAGACGGGCTGTGATCCTCAGCAGTGGCCCTAAGGGAGTGCGCCACACCTGGCATCGTCTAAACATGGATTATCAAACACATTTACTGCTAGTCACGCTTTCTGTCACTTGTATACTAAGAAACCCTAAAAGCAAAAAGCAGCCGTTTTAACGGAGGTGCTTGCCTATTGCCAATGCCCAAGATTGAATTACTTTTCATTGCCCCCTAACGTGCTACTTTCACATTTCCATCCAGGGTCATCCCTCCTCCGCTATTAGGTAGATTCTCAGTTTATTTGGAAATATTATCTTCTTTGCAGAGCTTTTGCATAGGAACTGCCGCTTTGAATTGGCTCTTTGGGCTGTCTCAGAAATAATAGCAGTGAAAGACTGCCCTCTAGAGGTCAATCTTCCCATAGCACGTTGTCCAGAAAGTGGGCATCCAGATTCAGGCTTCGTTACTGATGGACGAGACTAGTCTTCCATCGCTCAAGTCTGCTCAAGGACAGCTACTGAGCACCCTTCGTTGAGCCCAGCACGGGAGCATTAACACGACACAGCGCTGCTTCGGGGGATTTATTTCTGTTTGCACACACAACTCAGGGATCTAACACTAAATAAAGATCAGTCCTTGCCTGCAGTCTGAGATGGAGACTTCCACAAGCAGCGAGCAGGGCGACCGCCACTACAGCTGTGCTCCGGGGGCGGACACAGCCCCACACAGTCTTCCTGGAAGCCTGAGCTTCTTCCTAGAAATAATTGGTGAGCACGCCGTGGAACCCCTTTCAGACCATGGCCTTTCCCACAACAACCACAGATTCATGAAAGTGGTGGGCTTTCTACCTTCTCATCTACAGATGAGAAACTAGAACTCGGATGGATTTAGCCTCACCTCCAGGCTGATTCCTTTCCTCAGTTGTAGCCAACTGCATAGCCATTTGCGGGGCTCTCTGACCTCAACCCATGAAGGTGGACATTCTCAGTGGGTTGGTCCAAAGCAATTGCAATTAATGATGGCATGAAATATCCTTGCAGCCTGTCCCAACAGTTCCCTCTCACAGCTACATAATAATGACTGTATTATACACAAAATCTTAATTCGGGGCCTGAGTGCATATAACATGGACACTAGCTGGCAATCCAAAGAGGTCAACTGATGTCCTAGAGCTTTGTCAAAAGACACAAAAAGGCAAGTTGAAACAGAGGCTTCTCTTTAGTTGCAAACATTTTGCTACATAGACCTCATTTCTGGACATCAGAAATGATGAGGTGCAAGGGCTGAGATGCTCATGTCATGTTAATCATTTTTTTAAATCATGAGTTTTAATGTCTATCATAAAAAACCTAAAAATGGCTCCTGAGAAATTAGCAGCTGTCACGTTAAATCTTTTTCCTTTTGTGCTATCTCCCATCACAAGATTCTGGTCTTCAGAATTAGACCAAAATCTCATCTTTAAAAATGTTCATCTTATGGCATTTTTTCTTGTCTCTTACTCTCTGTTAACACCTTTTTTTGTTTGCTTGTAAAATAACTACTTACTTGAGAGAGTACAGCAATAATTGAAATTACATTAGAGCAGCACACATCTAAAAGGCCAGAATAACAGGCATTCCAAGCATAGTTTTAGTGTTACACATTGCTACCATCAGTTTGAAAAACCTTTTGGAGATTCTTAGCACCATTGTCTAATTCATCCTGTGTATATAAGTGCATAGCTTTGCTCCTGCCATGTTTCCTATCTTTTCTGCTTGCGGTCACTTCGTTCTTTAATCCTTAAGTTCTTGATTTTCATTCATCTGTGTTATGCCTCTCCATTTTTATTTCTTCTTTTGAGTTCTTAAACTAGGGAGACTATACGATATTTACACATGTAGGTCTTGTTTATTTCACTACATGGTTTCAAGGCAAATCCTGAAGGGATTTGACTGACCTTGGGAGATACAAAGTTACATGTTTTGTTATACAGGTTTTGCTTTATCTTGCCCTTAACCACTCAGCAGAAAAGTTTAACCATGAGGCATAAAAAGTAAAGCTAGATTAGTATGCTGAGCTGTATAAGGCTTAAATCAACAGCTTCTGACATTGCCAGTTCTGCCAATAACCCACTATGATTATGGAATATTGAACTACGTATGCAACTACTTTCTCTTAGTTCAATGAGAAATTTTTGTCCCAATAATGATTAGAAAAGTTACCACGTCTACATCCTGTGCTCTGAATAACTACTATGAAGACAAAAATATGTGTTGTATCAATTACTGGGAATGTACTACTGTGTTTTGAAACTGTTGCACTGTTATTTCTTATTAAAAGTAATAAAAAATTGAATAAATAAGTAAGTAAATAAATAAATATGTTTGGTACTTAGTGCCTGCTTAGGCAGACAGAGGGACCGGGGATTTGATCTTTGGCCTGCTGTGCTGGCCCCATCTCCAGGGCACACTGAGATGGTGAATGAGACTGGGCATGGTGGTGAGCACCTGTAATTCCAGCACTTGAGAAGCTGAAAAACAAGTATCACTATGCGTCCGATCTGTGCAGTGAGACCCTGTAGACCCTATACTAAATGCATTTTTAAAATGTTTGGTCCTCGATTCACAGCAATCAGTGCTTTCCTGGTGGAAAGCGGGCCAGCAGCACGATCCACCCGAGCATCATTTACATCAACACATCGTTGCAAGCTGCAAGAGTTTCAACACTAGAAAGGCCTTGGGCATCGCGAAGTCTGGTGCTTTCATTTGGGCAATAAAGAACCCAATGACAAAAGAGGTAAAGCAGCTCTGCAAGGCATATGTGACTACAGCCACCACCCCTAGAACATTCTCTGAGCTCCAAAGGAGCTACCCCTTAATCTCACTCAAGGCCTCTCTTTACCTCTTTCCCAGCTTACCTGGCTAACATAGTGCTCAAAGAAGCAAGATAACTCCAAATTCCTGTCCTTGTTTGCTTTACTACAGAGGCAAATTTCTTTGACTTCTCTAGTTTCTCATTTGCCAAAGAGCTGTACTTGCCTTCGAAGGCTGTCATAGAAAACAACTAGAACAAGACACTAAGCTAGTCAGTATAGAGCCACATACAATTCCTAGTACCGTTTGCCCTACTTCCAGCCCCTCCTTTCTCTAACCCAAGTGCTGGGCTCCCAGAGCAATCTCACACATCCTCAAATCTTACCCCTAAACCTTCAGCACTTAACAGGAAAGGGAGCCTAAAGATAGCATTAAACTGACCCAAGTGGGATTTTTGAAATTTTCTTCCAAGTCTGCATACTTTTTATTTCCTTTCTACTGCCAGATTGCACTCTTCTGGCTACCCTGAGTTCTTACTCTGTACCTTTCCCTCTGACTCTCCTGAGCTGAATACCCTGTGTCTTTCTCCCCTTGTTCTTCCAGAAGTCTGTGTAAAATGTGTGACTTCTTGCACCCTCTGAGATGCTCAAGTCATCTCTCCCCTCAGCACTTGCTTCTGTCCACAAGGCCCTCATACGGACTGCTGTTCTGCCCCTCCTCCCTCCTCCATCCTCCCTCCTCCCTCCTTCCTCCTCCCTCCTCCCTCCCCACCGGTCAGTCCTTACACTTCCTCCTACTTTCAGCCCATCTCTCCTCCCACCAGGGAGGCCCTGCCTGCACAGCCTGGATCGGATCCCCTGTTGCTTTGCTCTCCATATACTTAGTCAAAGTTGACCTCACATTTGTCTCCCTGAGTATTTCATTTATCTCCGTCCCCATAGAAGCCAGTCCTGAAATAAACAGCCTGTTGCACTCCCCATTCTGAACTATATGTGGATTACAACAGACACTCAATAAATTTTGACGATTAATTAAACAAAGAAGGCGCCTTTCCATTTCCTCTCCCAGTCACTGCACCCTGCTGCCGCTATATTTGCACTGTTCCGCATCCTTTTCCCTCTCCTACAGTAGTCCCTGCAATATGAACTTTATCTCCTGCACTTCTAGCTAAATGGTTGCACCTAGAGACCACACTCTTTAAGTGAAATAAGTCACACACACACACACACACACACACACACACACACATATACACACGTTCAAACACTGTGTTGTTTCTTTGGTATGAGAAACTAGATGTGTAAATAAGGGCCAAGACATACAATAGGTATTGTGAAATAGGAAATGTTCAAATGTGATGAGAGTTTGGAGGGGGAGAAGGAAAAAGAAAATAAGTGAAAAAAGAAGAAAAAAATGAAAACAAATCTTTTGTAAATAAGGAGAAGGAAGACTGAAGAAAGGGTGGGGAATGGGAAAAAAAGAATCAAGTTACATCATGTACAGGTGCAAATTTCCTATGATGAATGTGGTTGTTATATATAAAATTCACCAGAAAACTTAGTAAAACTTTTGTGTGGGGGTGGGGGACCGGAGTTCAAACTCATGACCTTGCACTTGCCAGGCAGGCACTTGTGCCACAGAGCTATCCCTCCAACCCCCTAATAAAACTTTTTTAAAACTTCATCTTCTGCACTTAATAAAGTCTCTGTTAGTCATAGCCAAGACTAATGTATCTTTAAACCTTCATTTCCATGTAGCAAAGTGTCCCACTGGTAGGAGGCCCTTGAAAGGTATTTATTCAATTTAACAACTGAAAACTCTTATGTGTCTAAAAAAAAAAAAAAAAAAAAAAGTCACATCTTCCGCCTTCTCTAAGAGCTACATCTTCTGATGCCCTGCTTCATCTATCAAGAGATCAGTGCACACCATTCCTTGTGCATCCACAGAGCAATAGTATATCACTGGGACATAAAAGCAATTTGTTGGTCACAAGTTCAAGAGCAGCCTGGATTGTTTGGTGACTCACTGAGAGCCTGTGGAAAATAAAAGAAAATCAATCTTCTGTGTCACAAAAAAAGGGATACAAAGAGGGATAGGTAAATATGCTTGACCCCCTATCTAATCCTGTCAACCAACAGAAGCTAAATGTGGTTCTGTGTTGAAGTGGGTACTTCAGTCATGTTGGGCTCCACACTTGATGAGAAATGTCTTTACAGGAAAAGAAACAAGGCTGTAGCACACATGCCAGGAAGTGTCTTTCACTTATGCTGCAGGAGGACACAACGTAGTGTGAAAGTCCTGTCAAGAAGATGGTAGCACCAATGTACGCTTTAAGGATGTAGTGAAGGGAGGGATCACTGCAGGCTGACATGGCCAAGGAAGCTGTCATGAGGGAGAAAGGAGCAGAACATTGGATAAAGGTTACGTTTAAATTAGCCGTGGAGATGAAATTGGAGAAAAGGCATTTAAGAGGCCCCTGGCATAAGCAAGACAGAAATAAACATGCAATGGAGTGTTCAAGAACAAAGAGTCATAAAGTTTTACTGAACATATCTTGACTGAGATCCCCACAGAATGTGGCTGAATGGCCTTGGATAGAGAATTAAATCATTAGTGAGGGGCCATGGATGTGCTTAAGCACCTGCCTGGCAAGTACAGGATCATGACCCAGTACAAAAAAAGCATTTAGGGCTGGCGAGATAGATCAGTGGACTAAGTACCTGCTAAGTAAGCACAAGGACTGGGGTTTGATCCCCAGTACAACCTGATGAGCCAGCCCTGGCCCCAAAACCTGAGCCAGCCACAGATACTGGGTATGGTGGCACAAGCCTGGAAGCCCAGCGCTGAGGAGACTGAAAACAGGAAGATCACTATGAGTTGGAGCTGTGTAGTGAGATCTTGTACCAGACACATAAATACATAAATAAACATTAGTGACCAGGGTTCGGGAGAATGGCCTGTGACCAGTGTCCATTACGAGCCACAGAGTGAAATGATTTCTACTTGAAAGCTCAAAAGGTTACAAAAGGGGTCATGCTCCCCTTTCACTACCAACAGAGTCAGGTTTTAAGGAAAGTTCCCAAACAACCATTTAATATTGCTGCTCTTTCATTTTCAACTAAGTATTTCAAACCACTAAATGATTCCTTCCATAGCTTGCAAATAAAGTGTTGATTTCAGTTACGCAGTAGAAAAATGATGAAAGAATACCCTCATACTTTACCTAATTTCTATTATTTCCCTTTTCTCCAGATGACCTTGGATCTCCACGATTACCCTAGAAAACGGAGAACAAGTAAAGAAAGAATTCCTATGTTATTAATTATGCCAGGAATTTTTTAACTTCATTTATTTATGTTATGGCTGGCTCAGCCTTCCCTGGGGTTGGGGCTCGCATACCATGTGGTGCCAGGAATCAAACTGCAGCCCCTGCAGTTGCCTAAGCTTGCCCAAGCAGGTGCTTTAGACTGCTGAGCTATCTTACCAGTCCTCCAGGAATTGTTCACATTGTCCACATTTTATGGTCTCTGGTTTCACATTCTATCCAAGAGAAGAAAATTGCTTTATCCTTCTAGCAGTGTGGCAGACTAGATTCCCAGAAGAACCCTCATACTGAAAAACAACTTCAGGAATTAAGAAAGTAAACAAAAACAAATATTAATATAATATTAATATTAATATGGATTTTTCTTTTAAAAGATGGGCTATACATGTATAAATTCCATGTTGGAATTGTAAACATTATGTACTGAAAACATGTACTTGCCTCTTCTCCACTTTACAGGCGCACAGATGTATCAGTAGATTCCAACAACCTCATGGCTTTCCTCAGTCCCTAGGTACATCCCATTTCTCCTACATCCTGGCCTGGCCTCAGAGATATTTTCTCAAAACCTTCAACAAGACCCCTTCAGTCCAACTAAAAGACCTTCGACAGAATCTAACATCCTAATTTTTTACCTGTTATTATCTACCTTTCCTTCTACTCACCTCTTTCATCTCTCCCCCACCTCTGCCCTTCCCTTCTTCCACATTGCAACTAACTGCTGAGAACAGCAGCGTACAGACTGAAAAGAGTATTGATAATGAATGAAAGTAAAGTGCAAGGCTTAAGGGCAATAGATGACCAGCTTTACTGATGCTGCTATAACCAGTAATAATTCTTTCTTGAAAACACATGAGGAATGTAAATATTATGTACTGCAAACATGCACCAAGGAAAAACAAGGAGATCAAGAGACTGGTGTACAGGAGAGAATGGGTAGGGAATGAGGATTTAAAAAAAGGAATTAAGATATGGATGCAGGGGCCTGGCGGGATGGCTCAGTGGTCTAAAGCCCCTGCTTGGGAAAGCTTGGGTGGCTTCAGGGACCGCGGTTCGATCCCCGGCACCACATGCTGCTCCAGCCCTGCCCTCGGGGCAGGCTGAGCCGGCCATAAAAATGAGTAAATAAACAAATAAAGGTTCTGAAACAAGAAATAAATAAGTAAGTAAAAATTTAAAAATTCTTAAAAAAAAAGATATGGATGCAGTGTACCAACTTCCCACAGGCAATGTAAACACTGCATATATAATATGTACAAATGAGCTAAGACTTTAAAAACATAGTGGCTGGATCCAAACTACTTAAATTAAATAAATGAAGGGGTAAGTATTACCTTTGGACACATATAGCTGAAAATATCCATGGAAGCAATGTCTACATATAGAGATCGGTTACAACCTTTCCTCAGCCTATACATACATAAGTGTTTCTTGTTTAGATAGATAGATAGATACATACATACATACATACATACATACAGGAATATGGGAAAATAAGACAACAAAAGGCCCTCAACTTCTTCCAACTATACTAAGGACGATCAAGTCAGGGACACCTATCATAAGGAAAGCAACCACCAGGGAGCAGAGTTTTATAAATTTTATAAATTAATTAAAGAAGAGTTAAAGAAACTCAAAGATGTCAAAGATGACATAACCCTAAAGTTTATGGAGTAATAATCATACAAAAAGACCAATGTGCATAAGGGAGAACCATAAAAATTAAAAGTTAGAATAAAAAATAATAAATTTAAAAATAATACTAAAAGTTGGAAGAGTTGAACAAAGAGTTCAGAACAGGAACAATACGTTACCAAAGACATAGATGCCAGAAAAAACACATCAGACAAAATTACAAGAGATAAAAAATAGTATACAATTTATGAATTACAGAAATGATCACTGTGAAGGCAAGGTTTCTGAAATTAAGGATAAAATATTAAATTATAATGAATTGCCCAGACAAGCCTTAAAAACAATAAGGAAATAAGAAAAAGTCACCTGAAAGCTACTAGATAATACTATGAGGATCAAATTAAGGATAATTGGAATTAGAAGCTAGAAGACAACACAACTAGAATTCCAACTAGAAGAAAGATGGAATTAAAAACCTCTTTTTATAGGAAGAGATAACATTTGCAAATATGTATGAATCAAGAACTGGAGAATCTAGCTTTATAAAACAAATACTGCAAGATATAAAAGTGGCAAATAACCACCAGCATAATCGCAATGGGTTACCTCAAGACCCAACTTGTACTAAGAAACAAATCAATTAAACAAAAAAAAAAAAAAAAATTCAACTAAAGAAATATGAGTTTAACCACATTCAAATACATGGACTTAATAGACATCTACAGTACTCTACCCTAGTGAAACAGAATACACATGCTTCTCAGTAGCACATTAACTTTCTCCAAAATAGACCACATACTAGTTCAAAAGATATGTTTAAATACATATAAAAGGATAAAAATCTCCCCATGTTTACTATCTGACCACTATGCATTAAATCTAAAAATCAATCGTAGAAAAGAAATTCTAAAAAGAAATTATAGAAGTTTACTTTACAAACACCTGAAAGGGTGATAACATACTCCTGCATACTCAGCACATCGCAAAAGAAAGCAAGGAAGAAATTAAACCATTTCTGAAATCCAGTGACAATGCCAGTAAAATATACCAGAACCTGTGGGATACAAGGAAAGTAGCCCTAGGAGGGAAGCTTTAACACAGTCTAAAATATCTATGTAATTCCTTACAGAACTGACAACACAATCCTAAAATTCTTTTTTTTTTTTTTAATTTTATTTATTTTTTTTTTCTTGTTTCAGAACATTTCTTTGTCCATTCACTCATTTTTTATGGCCGGCTCAGCCTGCCCTGACGGCAGGGCTGGCGCAGCATGTGGTGCCGGGGACCGAACCGCGGTCCCTGAAGCCGCCCAAGCTTTCCCAAGCAGGCGCCTTAGACCACTGAGCCATCCCGCCGGGCCCCCACAATCCTAAAATTCTTATGGAGCAGGAAGAAATTCAGAATAGCAAATGCAATCCTGGGCAACAGGAATGAAGCAGGAGGCATCACAATACCTGACTACAAGTTACACTATGAGCAGAACTTTCTGAATATAACTCTAATTGCACAGGAAAAAACTTTTATCTAGAAGATATAAACAATTTCAAAAAATGAGACAGACCCCCAAAATACAAAGACTCAATCCAAAAAATAATCATCTGAGATGAATATACACTTCTCAGATGAAGAAATACAAATGGTAAATAAATATATAAGTATTCAACACCATTTGTCATTCAAGAAATGCAAATTAAAACAACACTGAGATTTCATCTCAACCCAGAAAAATAAAATGGCTACCATCAAGAAGTCAACCAAAATGAGCCGGACATGGTGGCGCATGCCTGTAATCCCAGCACTCGGGAGGATGAGGCAGGAGGATCGGTGTGAGTCTGAGACATCAGCCTGGGCTACAAAAGTGAGCTCAAGTCCAGCCTGAACTGCATAGCGAGACCCTGTCTCAAAAAGACAATAATAATAATAATAATAATAATAATAATAATAATAATAATAATTCAACCAAAAGCAAATTCTTGAAAGGCTGTGGAGAAAAAGTAACACTTCTCCACTGTTGGTGGGAATGTAGACTGGTACAAGCACTCAGGAAATCAGTGTAGAGGTTCCTCAAAGAACCAGGATTAAAGGTCCCATTCAACCCAGATATTCCCGTCCTGGGTATTTTTCCATAAAAGCTGAAAATATCACACCACACCAATGTACGTGCACCTATGTTTATAGCAGCACAATTTCTCATAGCTAAATCTTGGAAACAACTCAAATGCCCAACAACTGAAAAATGGATTTAAAGAAAGATGTAGTATTTTTACACAATGGAGTACTACTCACTTATAAGGAAAGATAAACTTCAGGCTTTTATGCATCAATGGATGTAACTATAGACCATACTCACAAATGAAATAAATCAGACCCACATGTGTAAACATAATACTGTCTCCCTAGTTTAAGAATGTGAAGCAGCAAATAAAATTTGAAACGTAAAATAGATACTGTGAAAGGGAAAGAGTCTGTTCAAAAGGAAGGAATAGTTGGGATGATGAAAAGGAAAAAAGAAAGAAAGAAAAGAAAAGAAAATATACATCATGTATATATACAGGATAGCTTGGATAATTGCACTGCTGATTTCTGTTGATCTACTGAAAGGAACAGGTAATGCTTAAAATTCTTTGTTTCTCTCCTTTTTAATTTTTTAATAATTTTTTGCCAATTTTGTATACTTATATCTAGAAATCTGAACAACTTTTTTGAAGATAACACTAATCAATATAACAACCATTGCTGCATTCCTATCATTTTGCTTAGTGAAATTTTATGTCACTTCTAGTATTTTTTTTTTTACTTTTTTACTTTTTTTATCAAGATACATTTTATTTATTTATTTTTATCTTTATATTTTTGGCCAGCTCAGCCCACCCTGAGGGCAGAGCTGGCATGGCATGTGGTGCCTGGTGCTGTGGATCAAAACACAGCCCTCTGCCTCTACCTAATTTTGTTTTGTTTTGTTTTGTTCTGTTTTGTATTTTAGGGAAGGATCTACAGGGTGTTCAGAGTCTCACTACTAGAATGGACCTGTAGTGATCCGCCTGTTTATAGCCTCCCAAGAGCTGGGATTACAGGTGCACACCACCACACCCAGTCTCAGTTGCTGTCTCAGTGAGCCCCAATGGTGGGGTTGGTGTGGGGCCAGCAAGGCAGGCCCAGGAATCAAACCCCCAGGTCCTGAGCCTGCTTGCAGGCACTTTAATCTGACGAGCTATTTGGCTGGCCTATAAGCAGGTGCTTCAGACTGCTGAGCTATATCACCAGCCCCATAATTATTTATTTTTTAAAGAATGTGAAAGGGAAAGAATTTATTGAATGGGAAGGGAAAACTTGGATGAAGAAAAAGATAAAAGAAAGAATCAAAATAGATGTATTTATATGCATATGAAAATAGTTCTGATAATTTTACTGCTCATTTCTGCTGGTCTATTGAAAGAAGCAGTTAATGCTTAAGTTTTTTTTATTTCTTATAACTTTCTTTTTGTTATTCTTTTGTTGGTTTTTTTTTTAAATCAATTTTGCAGGTTTATACCTGGTAACCTAAACAACTAATTTGAAGATAACATCATTCAATAGAGCAACTATTGCTGAATCCCTATTATTTTTATTTCTTTAAAAAATAAATAAAAATAAACAATAGCAAGAATTAACAAATGAAATTATATCAAATTTAAACTCTTCATCACAGCAAAGAAAGCAGCCAATAAAATCAAGAGACAACTTACAGAATGGGGAAAATATGCCAGCTATTCCTCAAAAAGGAAACTAATACATAGAATACATTTTAAAAACTCAAAAAGTAAAGTCCTCACCATAAAAGACCTAGCCAAAAATAGGCAGCTGAAATTAACAGAAGTACAGTGGGTCAACAAATAAAAATTTTTGCGTATCTCTGGGTGTTACAGAAATAAAAATTAAAACAACAGTAAGATTTCATCTTATGCTAGAAAACAATGCTGTTATCGAGAAATAAAATAATTGCAAGTGCTGGCATTATGTGATGAAAAAGGAACCTTCTACAACGTTGATGGGAATGTAAACTAGTACAGCCATTCTGGAAATCAGCATAGAGGTCCTCAAAAAACAAGATAAAAACAAGATGGAAATCTCATTTGGCCCAGTTATTCCTCTCCTAGATGTCTTCCCAAAAGTCAAAGATATCATGTTACCATGATCCCTGAATACCCATGCTTAATGTCACACCCATGTCCCAAATTTTCTGCTCAACGACATTATGGGACCACAGAGCAAGGGGACAGATAATGTATAGTGTGCCTAAGGAGAGTCACCTAGAGAGAAAACATTCTCTCAGGCTTTCACAGAGAGCAAACTGGTCAAGCAATGACCATGATTCATCCAGCAGCTGAAAGTGACAAAAGTTCTACAAAACCCTGCATATGGTTTCAAGATAAATCCTGGGGGGATTTGACTGACCTTGCCAGATAAGAAAATTACATGTTTTGTTATGTAGGTCTCGCTTTTACTTGGACTTAACCACCCAGCAGAAAAGGTTAACCACAAGGCATAGAAAGTAAAGTCAGATTAGGGGCTGGGGCGATAGCTCAGTAGAATAAGCTCTTGCCTGGTACATGCAAGGACCTTGCATGTTCAATCCCTGGTTACACACACACAAAAAAAAAAAATTGAAAGTAAAGCCAGATTAGTATGCTGAGCTATAATATACTCAAGTCAATAGCTTTCAACATTGCTAGTTCTGCCAATAACACACTACTATTATGGAATATTGCTCTATGTATACAACTACTTTCTCTTAGTTCAACGAGAAGAAATATTTGTACCAGTAGTGTTTAGAAGAGTTATCATGTCTGCATCTTGTACTCTGAATAACTACTATAAAGACAACAATATGTATTGTATCAATTATTGTGACTATCACACTAACATGTTTTAAAACTGTCTCATTGTTATTTCTTATTAAAAGTAATAAAAAAGAAAAAGGGAATATATAGTATGAGATTATTCATAGACTGAACATTGTAAATAAATTATTTACAAACATGTTAGTATAATGATAAAAGCTGTTTAAAATATAAACGAAAAAAGAATTTCTAGATCAGTCACACAATAGTTTACTCTGTGCCAAAATCAAGAAACTTATATTTGTATAGAATTCTCAAAGTAGAAAGGGGTGAGCAATAAATATTTAAAGATTTAAAATTTCTAAATTTAGTTGAAATTATAGCACATTTCCAAGAAAAGTGAATTTTTTTGCACAAGAATTATGAATAAACTTGTGCCAAGATACACAAAAATGAATTTTTCCATAACTAATTTTAAAGAAAAAAATCACTAAAGAATATACATAAAACAAAAATATTAGCTATGAAGGTCCAAAATTAAATAGTATCTTATTCCCCATTAGAAAAAAAAAAGAGCAAGTGGGTAAGAAACTAGACTAATTTAAAGACTAAAAAAAATCTGGCCTTATTTAATTTTATACTTAACAAAAATACCTTTGAAAAGTAAAAGTAGCATATTTTAGTCAAAATATTCTAACATCTCCAGATATAGCATATAGAGAACAACAAAGGTCACAATCCAGAAGGCAAGAGAAGTTGCTGTATGGCCCTGGATAAAGACTAAAGAGCTCTCAAAATAGTAGTTATGCAGGACTATGTAAAACGCAATTATATTAGATGAAACCATTTAAAAGGTCATTGAAGATTTCTACAAAACAGTTAACAATCTTATGTAAGGTTATATACATATTTTTTCATGTGTGTGTTTGTGTGTGTGTCTGTCTGTATAAAAGACAAGGAAGAACTAATATAAAGTCAGTGGAAAATAGAAATATGCTTTTAGAAGTTTCTAATACTAGGAGAAAATATCATACCATGCCTTATAAGTAGATTGTGAGTCAAAGATACAGTATAAATCATAAAACAAAATTAAAATTATACAGCATTTAGAAAGTTAGTTAAATATTAATTAATTAAAAATTAAATTAAATATTTCAGAACAATATTCCAAAATTCTTGGGAGGCTGTAAACAGGTAGTCTATGAGTCTAATCTAGTTAGTAGTGACACCCTGAAGACCCTCTAGACCCCTCTCTAAAATACAAAACAAACAACAGCAAAAAACTCAAATATTCCAAAACTAAAATTAAATCATAAGTCCAAATAAGAGGCCAGAATGTTGTGTGTCATATTTTTGAATCTCTGATTAATTCGGAGGGCTCACATAGTATTTGAATAGGTTAATATAGATAAAAACATCAACTAAGAGAAAGTTTTCATGACAGTAAAAAATTACTAAGAATAAAACATAAAATAAAGATTGGAATAGCAAATATATGACCAGTAGTTCTAACAGTTTGGGGATAGGATATTACACAAATTTCTAGTATGTCGTGGACATGGACAGTGTCCATGACACTAGTGGCCAGGTGTCACTTGTGGGACTGAGCTACTGCTATTTCCTTGATAGCCATCATGTGGGTCCAGACAGAAACATGACCCATAGGGTGCAGGAGAAGTCCATTTGTAGAACATGCTGATGGAAATATTTTGCTGCTGTGTAGCAAAATTGAAAGACTGCTATTGTAAGCCTCTTTTTCTCCTGTTTTTAATTGATTGCCCTATTTGGTGGGTTCTTTCCATTCTAATTCATGGAGTTGTGGTCATTTTGATCTCTCTCTAGACTATCTTTTAGTAGGGTTATTTTTGTCATCATAAAATTCTTTAGTTGTTTTTTGTCGCAGAAGTATTCACTTCTCCGTTATATTTGAAAGAGAGTTTTGGAGGGTATATCAGTCTGGGTTGGAATTTGTCTTCTTCAAGACTTGTAGTACTTTGCTCCATGCTCTTCTTGACTTGATGGTTTATGAAGAGAAATCTGCTAGTGTTCTAATGGGTTTTCCTTTAAATGTGATCTGTTTCTTTTCTCCATCAGTTTTTAGTATACTGTTCCTGTGCTGAATTTCTGCGATCTTGATTATTATATGTCTGGGTGTGGTTTTAACTGAGTTGATGTTATTTGGAGTTCTATGTGCTTTGGTTACATGATGTTAGATTGTTTTCCATATTTGGGAAGTTTCCTGCTATTACTTTTGCTCACATGCTTTTTATGTCATTTGTATTGATTCCTTCTTTCTCATTGATACCTATTAGTCTCATGTTGTTCATCTTTACATTGTTTTGTAGATGTTGAATTATTTTGTTCCTGCATCCTAGTTTTTTTAAGAGATCTTTTCTTATCTTTTCACTAGCTGCAATGGTGTCTTCCAGGTCTGAAAGTCTATTTTTACTTTCAGTGAAACGGTTTTGCCAGCTTGTGATTCAGGTTTTAATTTCCTGCATAGCACTTTGAATCTGTTTCATCACTCTACTTCTTTCCTATATTGGTCATTCAAGGAGTCCATCATTTTTCTATTCTCCTCTACTTTTTCATCAGTGTCTTCTTTGGAGGTGCTTAGTACTTCTTTCACTATATTTATCATTGCCTTTTTATTTCAGAAATTATTTCTGATCTGATTTCCTCTACACTTTTCTTCAGTTGTTTCTTTACTTCAGACACTATTATTTCAGACATTTCAGGTGTGTGATTTACAAATTCTTATGTTGGTGTCTCCTGCATTTGTTGTGGGTAGGATTGGAGCATGAGAATGCATTTTGCTCGTTCTTTTTGTCATTTTGTATAGCACTGTCTTCTGACCTTTGGTGTACAGCTTTGGTAGTGTTCATACCTTAGCTCCAGGTCCAGATCTACCAAGTTTGACTCATCCAGGTGGATGTGGCTTGTACTGGCTGCTGTGCTCCATTTCTTCCTGCTGTGGCCCTTAGAATTGGACCTGCTGTGCCACTCTGGCAAGAAGTTCTGCTCCTGAATCAGCTGGGTGGGTCTTGCCTCTAGCCTCTCTGTACAGAGTTCTGCTGAAGGGTTTCACACCAGGTGTGTCTGATATACGAAGTTTCACTTACATGCTGGGTCTGTGTTCTGTGTTCATTGAATTTCTCGCAGGGCCCAGGTTGTCTCTCTCACAGGCCAGGCCTGGGTACTGAGTTGAAATGCAGCTCTAGTTCTTCTCGATTAGAAAATCTACTTTAGCCAGAGTAATGCTCTTGATCTCAATGGAAAGTAAACTCCTATTGCATATACGAGGAAGCCAATTTGAAAACAAACCAGGAGGGGTAATGTTTGATATTATTTGTTATGACTCCTTTGACCCCTTACTAAGTGTTCCCCCAAACCTCATGTAGTCACAGGTGTTCACTGGGATGTGGCTAGATGTAGTTTGTGATACTAGGATTAAGGATGTGAACCTGGAACTGATGGGTGGCATGATGCTCTGATTAAGGGTGATAGCCTAGACAGATTGCAAAGGGCCAAAGGAAGCTGCTGTTGTTGCTTACGACTTGCTACTTGGCTACTTTGTTCTACCCATCATGAACTGCCTGTCCTCTGCAATGCTTCTCAGCCATGTTACCCAACCTGAGAGCCAGCCACTTACGGACTGAAACTTGTACAAACTGAAAATAGGCTGAGATAGGAAGATCAGTGTGATTCCAAACTGTGCAGCAAGACTCCGTATCAAACAAAACTTGAATTTATAGGTTTTAGGTATTTTCAACACTGTGAAAATCTTTTGTTTACAAGAGCAAAATAGTCTATTGAAACAAACATTCTTATTCATAATTGTGAACCAGAATAAATTTCTCCTACTCTAACTTTAGAGTAAGGTGTTTTGCCTCAGCAATAAGAAAAGTAAACTTAGACATCACTTAAACTTTATAACTTCTCTTGGATATTTATAATGCTGGGATAGGCTGTTTTCAACAAGAGCTAAAGGGCAATTTCTAGAAATTCTCATATTCAACAAATGGGTCCTACGTATTTGGATACCTAAATTCACTATTAGAGAGAAGCAGAATGTCCAGTGATATCTCTTTGCATGTGGCCTGCATACCGGGGGGAGTCTACTTTTTAAGCTTTTAAATATTTAAGTAATGTTAGCTATTTCCTTTGCTATGTAGAATATTCTAAAAATTTTATATGATCGCATTTTTTATTATTAATATTATTTCTGGGGCCAGCAAGAGAGCTCAGCAGACTAAAGCACCTACTTAGGCAAGCTTAGACATGCACAGAGGCTGAAGTTCAACCCCCTGTTACCACATGCTGCCTGGCCCCCAGAGCAGGCTGAGAGCCACAGAGTCTGGCCATAGAGTCCAGGCATAGTGGCAACCTGTAACTCTGGCCCTGGGGAGGCTGAAAACAGGAGGATCACTATGAGTCTGAGCTGTGTAGTAAGATCCTCTAACAACCAAATACATTAAAATAATAATAACAACAATAACAACAACAGTAATAAAAACCACAAACTAAAAAGAAGAGAGAAAAGAAATTATTTCTGGTGCAATTAGAGTTCTGTTCAGAAAATCCTTCTTTATGCCCAACTTTGAGTGTATTACCTATCTTATGTTCCAACAGATTAAGTTTTTATGCTTGTGATAGGTTAAGATTCAAAGTTTCCCAGGCATCCTGTCCCCCAAACTGTCTCCCCCTTGACCCCATGCAGAGTCAAACCCAAAACCACAGTAAAGGTCCACCTGTCTTTGACCTGGTCAAGCAACCACAGAAACTCTCCTTTGTTAACACCAAAAGTACCCCCACAGACCAGGTGGCCCTGGCAAGATCAGCTCTCCCTCAGCTGTTCTAGCCCACACCCATGCCCCCATCCCCCACTAAATACCTTAACATCTTAAAATCCTTCTTCTTTGCCTTATTTGCTGCTGTTTTGGTCCACTAGATGCCAGCCTGTTTGCTGCTCCCAGCCAGTTTTCACAGCATCATTTGTAAGAAGGCTATTTCCTCTCACATAATATTTTTGCCCCTTTACCAAAGATATATGGCAGTTGAATGTGCCTAGAGTTGTTTCTGCATCCGTGTTCTGCTCCTCTGATCCACATGCCTGTGTGTCTGTCAGTACCATCCATTTTTCCCCTATAATCACTGTAATTTGTACTCTAACTAGAGGTATATTCATTCTAGCTACTCTCAGCTTTTTCACCCCTCTGAGTACTTTAAATCTTCCACTCATTTCAGAATGCCTGGTCTGGTCAATTGTGTTAGTTCATACTTGTTTGTTTTTGTGTTTGTTTTATCATTTAGATCTGTTACAGTTTAGAATTTTGCGAGGGCCACAATATAGGGCACTTAATTATAAGATTATAATGGATCACCTGAAGAAGCACAGACAAAGAGTGCAGGAAATGTGTTCACACGCTAAAGACCAAAGAATCAAGCTGAGGGCCTGGATACCATGGCAACATCATGCATGAGTCCTGTCGGAGGTCTAGAGCCCATGATAGTGTCTCATGCAGGCCTGTTTCATGGATTGGCCCTAGGATGGCCTAAAGGTAAGTGGTGGAAGCTAGAAAGTCTGTGCCAGTAGGATGAAGGATCTGTGCTAGTACACTAGCAGGAGCCAGGAAGTGATGCTTAAAGTAAGAACCAGAGCTCCCTTGAAAAGTACCACAGCCAACCTCAAAAAGTGAGGTCCTGGGCTCCTCTGACAATGGTCAGGAAAGCCTAGTTCCCATCAGGAAAGCCAGCGTGACTACATTCTCCAGGAGACTGAGCTGCGCACCATCTTCCCCTCTGGAGCCAGGAAGCAACAACCAAAGCAAGTGCCAGAGCTTTCCAAAGGTGAACCGAAGCTATTGTCAGTGGCAGTAAGGTCCTGAGCTCCTTCAATGAAGAGAACAGCCAGGTTCATCATGAAAGCCAGGATGACAAGCTCTTCAAAGAAAACCAACAGCTCCCTACAACTTCCAACAGCAACCTACAACCCCTTCTTCTTCTTCTTCTTCTTCTTCTTCTTCTTCTTCTTCTTCTTCTTCTTCTTCTTCTTCTTCTTCTTCTTCTTCTTCTTCTTCTTCTTCTTCTTCTTCTCCTTCTTCTTCTTCTCCTTCTTCTTCTTCTTCCTCTTCTTCTTCTTCTTTTTCCCCAGTTCTGTCTCTTCTGCTGCTGTCAGCAGTCCTCTGTGGAACTCCCACACCCGGAGCCATTCTGGTTCAGTTCAGCGTTGTGTTACAAGTTACTGCTATCAATTTACCACGAGACCTTTGATTCATTTTGATTTTAGTTTAATACGTGGTGAAATATATGAATCTAAATTAATCATCTGCACATGAGTAGCCAGTTTTCACATCACCATTCGTACAAGAAGGCTGCTTCCTCCAGCATAATACTTCTGCCCCTTTATCGAAGATCTGGTATCTGAATGTGCCTAGAGCCATTTCTGCCTCCTGTGTTCTGCTCCCCTGACCCACATGACTGTGTTTCTGTCAGACCCATCCACTTTTTTTCTCTTTATTTTTTTAAACTAATTTCTGATTTTATTATAGAGGCTTTCTGGTGTATGCTTACAGTTTACCTGCTGGTATGGTGAGTTGTGTAGGAACATTACAATTCAGCTAAAACTACAGCTGTAAGTTCATACAATGAAATATATGTCAAATCTTTTTTTTTAACATTTTCAAAAACATGCTGGTAGTACACGTAGTTAACATTTCCAATAACTGTTACAATACATATTATTGTCCTCGTAGTAGTCATACAGAGCGCAGGACTTCTTTTTCTCATTAATCGCTATAGTCTTTACTCTAAGTAGAGGTATATTCATCCTAGCTACTCTCAGCTTTTGCTTCCCTCTGACTGCGTTATTTTTTATTTATTTATTTATTTATTTATTTATTTATTTATTTATTTATTTGTCTTTTTGAGACTGGGTCTCACTATGCAGTTGAGGCTGGCCTTGAGCTCACTTTTGTAGCCCAGACTGGTGTCAAACTCACAATGATCTTGCTGCCTCAGCCTCCCAAGTGCTGGGATTATAGGCGTGCAGCAACACGCCCGGCTCCCTCTGAGTGCTTTATTTTTTTTCCTGTGTCAGAACTTTTGTTTGTTTGTTTGTTTGTTTGTTTGTTTGTTTGTTTTTATGGCCAGCTTAGCCTGGGATGCCGGGGATCGAACCGCGGTCCCTGCAGCCGCCTAAGCTTTCCTAAGCAGGTGCTTTAGACCACTAAGCCATCCTGCTGGGCCGCCTCTGAGTGCTTTAAGTCACAGCTTTCTCAACTCTTAGAGATGGATTAAAATGTCTTTTGTAAATAAATAAATAAATAAATACATACATACATACATACATACATAAATACATAAATACATAAATACATAAATCACAGCTTTCTCCATCTAGATTTTCAGCTGTGGGTTTTGTGACCCCCTGCCCCCTGCCTCTCTGCTCTAGATCACCCTCCGTCTTCCTACCCCAGACTATGACCTCCATCCAAGCTGATGTGCATTCCTCATTTTGTGCAGATGGGGAAGGCAGAACGATCCCTGAGTCCTGCTTTGGATGTCAGTTGTAGGGTAAGCGGGTCAAGAAGCCCACTGGACTTCCTGCCAACACTTTCAGTCCCAGCCACCTCTGAAAGCCACACATATCTGTCCTGGTTCCTCAACTCAGAGGGTGGCTAAGTTTAAACTTCTCTTTAAACTTCTCAGGCATCTACATTAAGCCTGCACCCTCTCAAAGATTGTTTCTTTTAGCCGTCCCCCACGCAGTCTCTGTGGTACAATGATCCCAGGTACCCTAAAGTATGGTGCTCAATCTTCAGTTAGCCCTTTCCCTAAATAGCTCCTGATTAAACCCTCTGAACTGCAGAGGTTGCTGTCCTGGATATCTTCTCCCAATCTAGCCTACGATATGGAAGCTGTCACTTCCAGAGTAAGTCCCCACCCTGTTGATGCAGTTTGCCATAACTGTGTCCTTTTCTGGGTAGAGCTACTGGTCCAGTCCATTGTTTCTCCAGGAGCTACTGCCCCTTTCTGGGCTGATCCTGTGTTAGCTTCGCAAACCCCTTTAAACAGAACACTGTGCTCTGTTTCTTTCATTTCTCTGTAGCTTATAGTTCTCCTGTCAGCTACTCCCAACTTCTGTTTTTCTTTACCTACTTCCTGTTTTCTAGATATCTTGATTCCATGTGTGTGAGAAGCTGTATTTAAAAAAATCTTTTGTTTCTTTGCTACAATGTCTCACTGGACACCTCAGACTTCTAGTGATCTTCCTGGCTCAGCCTCCCTAGTGCTGGGATTACAGGCATGCACAGGCATACCCAGTTTTTGTGGCTGGCACAGTGCTCCCAGGATTCTGTGGCCAGCATGGTATGCAGTACCCGGGATTGAATCCAGGTCTGTGCACTTGCCAGGCAGGTACTTACACCACTGAGCTATCTCCCCAGCCCTACTCTGGCATTTTTAATACTCATGTATACCTTAGTGATTGTGAGTAGGTCTTCAGTACCTATGGACATGCCAGTATTTCTTTGGCTGATGGATTTACTTTTCTTTAAATATATAATCAGCTCAATTATATTTATTTCTTCCTAACATTTGGGAGCAAGAGGATTTTCAAGAAAGAAGTTAAGTAACATCCTTCACTCTTCTTAAATCGGAAAGCAGAATCTTTGCGCAATACAATACTACATCCAGTCCCTTTTCCTTACTTGAATGAGTCGTACAGCTTTTCAGTAGGGAAATAGGTTCAGTTTTATCAACAGCTAAATTTCCCTGATAATCACTGATGTAGGGCACATATTTTAGGTCTGAAGCTGTGGCATGTGTTATTTTTCAGTCCTTGATGACTCCGTAATAACTGAGCCACATTTTCATTATACGACAGTTCAGAAGCATTAGACTGAATGAGGAGTACGGTGGCAAAAGTCTGGTCAGGGTGGTGTTAAAAGAGAGAGGTGTGCTAGGGAAAGGAGTCTCACGACAATTTTGCCTTAACATTCTGTATGCAAGTATACATCAACTCATTCATTCACTCACACAATGCTTGTTTGATACCCACTCTGTTCTTCACCTGATCCTGGGGAGCAAGATATCCAAGAGCTTGTGGTATTTCTTTTGCTCTTGCCTTCTGGTACCACTAGTCTACTTCTTCCAGCCCATGGCCAATGTCATAATTCTAGACCAGTGGTGGCATATTTATGGTATGCATGTTATTATGTTTTTCTTTTAAAATAAAAGATGTTAATGTAGAGGTTTGTTTTCTAAACTCAAATCTCACTATTCAGGTTTAATCGCAGTGTTGGAACTTTGTGATAAATAAGTTGGTTTTGGGTAGTGGCTTGATACTTGTTCTCTAAAAGACTCATCATCATCACTGTTCTAGTTTGTATATTTGTTTTTATGTACTAACTCGACTCTACTTTGGTTTAACATGTTCATGATGTGGTCATAATTTGTATGTCTTGCTCTAGGTCAGCTAGAACCACTGGTGGTACAAATATGATTGTCATCATGAAATTCCTTAGTTGTTCTTTGTCATGGAAGTATTTCACTTCTCCCTCATACTTGAAAGTTTTGCAGGGTATAGCAGTGTTGGCTGGAATTTGTTTCCATGGAGGACTTGAAGCACTCTGTTCCATGCTCTTCTTGATTTCAGGGTTTGTGAAGAGAAATCTGCCATTATTCTCATGGGTTTTCCTTTACACATAATCTTTTTCTTTTCTATAGTGGCTTTTAGTGTATTATTCTTTGGCTGGATTTCTGGGATCTTGACTATGATATGTCTGGGTGTTTTTATTTGGGTTGATGCTATTTGGAGATCTGCATGCTTCAGTTACCTGGATGCTCATATTTGGGAAATTTTCTGCTCTTACTTCTGTCCATGTTCTTTCTATATCATTTGTATTGACTCCTCTTTCTCGTTGATTCCTATTAATCTCACGTTGTTCATCTTTACAACATCTTTCAGATGTCGAATTATTTTTTCCCTGCATCCTAGTTATTTTTTAAGAGATTCTTTTTTACCTTTTCACTAGCTATGAATGTGTCTTCAAGATCTGAAGCTCTTTCTTCACTTTCATTCTTACGGTGTTGCCAAATTGTGATTGATATTTTATTTTCCTGTATATCTCTTTGAAACTGCTTCATGTGATCTACTTCTTTCCTATATAGCTCATTCAAGGATTCCATCATTTTTCTATTCTCCTCTAACTTTTTATCAATGTCTTCTTTAGAAGTATTTGTTAGTTCTTTCATGCTAGTTACCCTTTCTTTTTCTACTTCAGAGATTATTTCTGATCTGACTTCCTCTCTACCTTTCTGCAGTTGTTCCTTTACTTCAGAAGTTATTAATGCAGAGGTGTCTTTTTTTACTTCAGAGGTTATTTCTGATCTGAGTTCCTCTATATGTTTCTGCATTTGTTTCTTTACTTCAGATGCTATTAATTCAAAGATTTCAGCTGTGTGATTCCCATTTTCTTCTGTGCTAGTGTCTCATGCATTTGTTCTCGGTGGGCTGGGGCCTGAGACTGCATCTCTGCCATTTTGTATAGTACTGTCCTCCACGTTTGGTGTAGAACTTTGGTGAAGTTATGCCATTAGCGCCTATTTAAGTTGGGGTTCCTATCTACCAAGTTTGGTCTTGTCCAGATGTGCCTGGCTGGGTCTCACTGCTGTGCTCAGCTTCTTGCTGCAGTTCATGGAAGTGAGCCTGATGTTCTCCTCTGGCCAGATTTTAGCTCATGGATTAGCTGGGAGGGTCTGACTCCCAGCCTCTCTGCAGGAAATTTTGCTGCAGGGTTCCACAGCAGATGCTGGGACTGGGTTCTGGGTGGGGATGAAGTTTCAGTGGCATGGGGGTGCAGACAGAAAGTTCCTACCTGAACACCCACGGGTATGGGGTCTGGTCAGGGAAGTATGTATTCATTATTTAAAAAAAGAACTGGAACTGAGAATATTATATATAGACAAGATAAATGTGAGGAATGTGTACCACCTCATCACTGGAAGCTGTGCTTCCCAGCAAAACTTCTTTTTAGACAGCAAAATGTCAAAGGGCCAACATGGTAAATGTGAATTTTTTAATTGCTCTTCAGCTCTTATGAAAAAGCAGGCTACCAGAGTATCACAAATGTCCAAGAAACATCAATTCTGGTTTTGAGGCTTAACTGATATCAAAAATTTATCTTCCTGCTTCATTTTCAGGTTGACTACATGGATTATAATGGTTCTTTGTTTCCATATAAGTGAATGGTATGACTGCCTCTCGTTTAGTTGGTGCTTGCAAGGAGCTCAATCTCTGAATGTTTAGGTAGAGACTGGATATAATGAGATGACTACATCCCTGGCCACTAGAAGCTCTGTTGTGCTCCAATACTGCTTTTGAAATAAGGGCTTATAAAGCTGGGCGTGGTGGCGCACGCCTATAATCCCAGCACTCGGGAGGCTGAGGCAGGAGGATTGGTGTGAGTTCGAGACCAGCCTGGGCTACAAAAGTGAGCTCAGGGCCAGCCTCAACTGCATAGCGAGACCCTGTCTCAAAAAGGAAAAATAAATAAATAAATAAATAATGAAATAAGGGCTTATTTGGTTAATGCGTTACTTTAAAATTGCTATTTAGCTTTTGCGAAAAGCAGGCTATCACAGTGTTGTAAATGTTTGAGAAATCTCAAATCAGCTCTGAAGTTTAAATGATATTAAACACTTCTACTTCATCTTTGCTTTCAGTTCAGAGCTGTGGATACATTATGGGTGTTTTGTTCCCACAGAATAGAATGTTGTGGTGGTTCCTAAGGGCAGTTTCTAATTACAAAGGAATACAACTAGGAATGTTTTTCTGCAGACAAGATACAATGATACGATTGTGCCCCTGGTTATTGGAAGCTCTACCTCACAATACTGCCTTTCATATACAAAGATATAAGGGCCTATTCGGTTAACATGATATTTCTTTTAAATGGCTAACCAGCTCCTATGAAAAGTAGGCTGTCCAGCACTGTAAATATATCAGATGCCTTAATTCAAGAATTGATTAGATATCAAACATTTCTATTCCTGCATTGTTTTCAGTTTGGGTATGGGTAAGTAATGGGAGTTTACTTCTCAGAGAAGTTAATAATGTAGCAGTCCCTAAAATGCAGCTTATATTTGGGAAAAAGTAGAGCTAGGAACATAAGCATAAACTAGATACAATGAGATGAATATGCCGCTGGTCACTGGAACTGATTGGCTCCAATACTAATTTTTAGATGTCAAGATATAGAAGGGTCAATTATGAATATGAATTTTTGTTTCAATAGGCTATTCTGCTCTTGTGAACAGAAGATTTTCACAGTGTTGAATATATCTAAAGCCTCTAGATTCAAGTTTTATTTGATGCAAGGTCTTGCTACGCAATTTGGAATCACAGTGATCTTCCTGTCTCAGCCTCCCCAGTGCTGGTATTACAGGAGTGTGCCGCCGCCACCACCACCACCACCACACCCAGTTTCATGGCCAGCATGGTGCACTGGTGTTCCAGGGCCAGCACAGCAGGCAGTACCAGGGATCAGTTTTGGGTCCTTGCACTTACCAGGCAACCACTTAGACCACTGAGCCATCTCCCCAGACCCATAAATTCAAATTTTGGGTTTTTTTTGTTTTTTTTTTATTTTTTTTTTCAAATTTTGAATATTAACTGACCAAACATTTCTCCTCCTTGAGTTTTTGGGGTTTTTTTGTTGTTGTTGTTGTTTGTTTGTTTGTTTGTTTGTTTGTTTTCAGGCTGGCTTCTACATATGTAAGGCCAACTTTCTTATCTTAGAAGTCAATAATGTAATGAAGGCTATAGTGGAGTTTCTAATTGCGAAGATCTACAGAGAGGAATGTTTTTATAGAGACAATCTACACAGAGATTGATGTATCTCTGCTTACTCTAAGCATTGTTTCATAGCAGTACTGCTCTTTTGATACCTAGATATATAAGGGACAATCTACTACATATGACTGCTTCTTTGAAATTGCTATTAAGCTCTACTGGATGGAAGACTTTCACGGTGCTGAAAAAGTCCATAAAACTTCAATTCAGGTTTTAAAGCTGAGGGCTGGCCAAATAGCTCAGCGGATTAAGGCACCTGCAAGCAGGCGCAAGGGCCAGGGGTTGAATCCCCAGGCCTGCTGTGCTGGCCCCGTACCTGGGGCATGCTGACACAGCAATTGAGACTGGGGGTGGCGGTGCATCCCAGCTCTTGGGAGACTATAAACAGGTGTATCACTATGAGTCCGATCTAGCTGTGAGACCCTAAACACCCAATAGACCCTTCCCTAAAATATTAAAGAACAAAAAGTTGTAAAGCTAAGTGACAACAAAGATTTTTCCTCCTGCATTGTTTTCTAGGTGGCTGACTTGATAAGTAAGCTTTATTTATTTTAAAAATAAAAGCTATAATGTAGCCTAAAGTGTAGAGACTGGCAGCTGCTGATATCTAGGTGAACAGAGTGGGAAGTCCCATCGATGGGCCCTTCCTTTCTCTAATGCTGGGATCCAGGTGAACTGTGCAGAAAGACACAGACTGGCAGGAATTCAGACATACTGTAAGACCCTGAGCTAGGATGCACAGAAGAGTGTGACTAGCAGTGCGAAGTTGCCAGAAGTAACAGAAACATTATGCACCAACAGGTGGTCAGTTAGATGAATCAACGTTGTATTTGGTAAGTAGACATAGAATAGAAGCATGTGGGTGGGATTTCCCCTTTTCTCTTTTTTTTTTTTTTTTTTTTTTTTTTCTTTTTTCATGGCATCTTTTTTCTCTCCTTTCTAAACAGTTGGGGGAAACTCCAACCACAGAAATATAATTCATCCCCCAAACATGAGACCAAGTTCAGGTAATCCCTTGCTTATTCCTTCATTCTTTCTCTTCTGCCTTCTTCTCTGGTTTCCCAGTTTGTGTGATTATCATTTGTCTTCCAGCCTGGCTTCTTCTTTCATTTCACTTGTCTTTGTTTTATCAACATTTTTAATTTCCCCACCACAGGGTAAAACCACTCCATCTAGGGAAAATACCTTACATACAAGTTCCCAATTTATGATTGGTTCTGTAATATAATTATAGATTTTGCTCTAAGTGTACTATGGGAGGTGACACTCTGGAGTTGCTTGTGCTGAAATGTCTGCTCTTTAGTCTCTAATGCCCCAGAAAGATAAAACGCCCTCTGGCTCTGGCTCTGGCCCCGTGAGCTGTTCTGCATGCTCAGATTCTCCCTCGGGCTGTGGAGCCCACCAGCTCTCTCCAGATGGCCCAGGTGCTCCTGATCTGAAGGCGTCTGGAACCTTTCACCAGGCATCCTGCGCTTCCTGCAGCTTTTAGGAACAGGCAAAGGATTCACCACCTTTTGTGATGACAAACTTGGCTTCTAAGAAGAGTCCTCAATATCTCTAGAGGCTGAGTGAGTGCTGGCACCAGTGTGTGGGCTGTGGAAACAGCAGGCCTCAGAATCTCCATGCTATGGGGATAGCTCCCCACAGTGCTGGTGTGGAGGTGGCTGCTTGGGGTAGCACGTGCTGGAGCTGGCTCTCCTCTTATCATGACCCTTCCTTGGAGAGTCCCCATACTGGTGCTGGACAGATGGAGGGCTCAGCAAATGTCTGGACTCTTGGGTACGTCAGACAGTGACTTCCTCCTCCTGGCTGGAGCTCATGCTCCCTGGAGGATTGTTGAGGTCCCACTTATACTCACCAATGAGGTTCAGGATCGCCTCGTCAGCCACATCCATGACCAAACACTGCTTGGCTGAAGTATCAGCACACCTGACTCTAAAGTAGTGTGGCCTTCCAACTTTCAAAGCAGCTGTTAAGCTCTCCCTTGAGTCAAGTGAGTCAGTCCTCCAAAGCAAAATGCAGTTGGGAAGCCTTCCACTCACTCTCTCTCACCAGACAATCATCTAGCTACTGGAGCCTGGGGAGTGTGTGCAGCACAAACAGTCAGTAGTCAGGCTCATTCTTCACAACTGGGTTTAGCTGCAAGCACACATTCTGGAGTTCAGTTAAGGTGTGAAGCCAAAATACGTCCACTAAGGAAGAAGTGCAATTGTAGTAGAGGTTGAGATTTTCCAAGGAAACCAGGTGCTGAATGCCCTGTAGACTAACTAAAGAGTTGCATGAAAGATCTAGACTTTAGACCTGTTAGATGCATCAGAGAACTGCCTAGGTGAGTAATCTTTGCTTGGTATGTTCTAGAAATAAACAACGAATGAAGTTCAGCCAGGTTGTGTTGGGGCCCCAGGCTGAACTCCCAAACCATCTTCTCACCAAGAACCAGCCACAAGGCTGGCGCCATCTTTCAAATCTGTCTCCCAAATGGGAAAAAACTCTTGAACAAAACTGAAGATAGATTTTCACACCTTGAAGACAAGATCTCAGCCAGTGGTCATGAAAGGAAAAATCACTTTCTAAAAAAAAAATTTAAAAAAAAACAGGATATAATTCATTGGCTATAAGATGACCCAAAGAAAAATAATATAAGAATAAGTGGTGTCAATGAAAAAGCATCAGTCAACACAAATGACATAAAAAGACTATTTGCAGAAATAATAGAGTATTTCCCAAGCACAGGAAAAGAATCTGGCATACAAATAAGTGAAGCATACAGAACTCCACTTAGCCATAACCAGAAAAAATTTGTACCCAATCATATAATAATCATGATCCCAGAAATTCAGTAAAAGAACAGAATATTAAAGCCTATTAGAAAAGAGAAACAGATCACCTATAATGGAAAGCCCATCAGAATCATGGCAGACTTCTCAACAGATGAAGAAAAAGCTTTTCATAAAATCCAACATTCATTCATAGTAAAAACCCTGAAGAAAATTGTAATAGATGGTGTTTATCTCAATCTGATAAGCACTATCTATGACAAAGCATCATACTAAATGGGAAAAAAAAACAAAGTTTTTACTCTGAAATCAGGAACAATACAAGGATGTCTACTATCACCACTCCTATTCAATACAGTTCTGGAAATATTAGTTAGAGCACTTAGACAAGAGAGAAAAATTAAAGGATTAAGGATAGGAAAATAAGTGAAATCCTTTTTTGCAGATGACATGATATTCTACATGGAAAATCTAAAGAATTCAACCCTAAAATGCTTGCATTGAGAATCACTCTCCACGTAACTGGATACAAAGTCAACAAACAAAATTCATTAGCATTTCTTTGTACCAATAATGGATTCAATGAGAAACAAAATTAGAAAACTAATTCATTCACAGTATCACGGAAAAAGTTAAACACCCAAGAATTTACCTAAACAAGAATGTGAAAGACTTTTACAATGAAAATGGTAGTATTCTTTAAAAAGGGGACTAAAAAGGACATCAGAAAATGAAAAAAATGTTCCCTGTACTAGATAGGCAGAATAAATACTCTCAAAAATGATAATACTCCAAAAATTGATATAAAGATTTTCTAAACTCCCAATCAAAACAACAACAGCATTTCTCAAAGAACTAGAGTAAACAATTTTAAAACTGATGGAACCAGAAGAGTCCCAGAATAGCAAAATTAATCCTGGACAACAGCAAAACAGTAAACATATGACTTCAAGTTGTACTACAAATAACAGTGACAAAAAAGTCACTTTTTTTTACATTGACGTGAAAACAGATTCATGGACCAATGGGACAGAGGAGAAGATGTAGAAACACCTGCAGACATATTCAGTTGCTTAATCATACAGAAGGGGTAGAAAATTTATACTGGATGAAATAGAGCCTATTTAGCAAATGGTGCTAGGAAAACTGGCTATCTTTAAGCAGAACATTAAAGCTATTTTGTAAACATAAATAAAAATGGGTCAGAGATCTAAACATTAAAGCAGAAACCTTGAACATAATGGAAGTTAAAATAGGTGAAACCCTTGAAGTTGTAGGTATAGGCATGGATTCTGAACAGAATTTCAGTTGCTTGAAAGATACCAGCAAGAATCAGAAACTGAGATTTTGTCAAATTAAAAAGCTTCTGCACAGCAAAATAATCAACAAAATGAAGAAATTTGGCAGCTATTCTTCAGACAGATGATTTGTGTCTAGAATAGATAAATGTGTTTTAAAAATTAGATCACCAAAATAAAAGACCCAATCAGAAAATGGATAAGCAAAATGAACAGATACTTCTCAGAAGTACTCATGGCCAACATATACATGGAAAAAATGTTCAACATCAATGGCCATTAGAAAAAGTGCAAATTAAAACAATACCACAACTTTATCACACACCAACAAGAATGTCAATCATCAGGAAATTAAACAATAACAAATGCTGAAGCCTGGGATTTAGCTCAATGGCAAGCGGAAGGTCCTGAGTTTGATCCTCAGCACCACAAAAAAAAAAGAGAGTAGCAAATGCAGAGTATGACCATTATATAGGATTCTGAAGAACTAAAATTAGAAATTTTGATTGGCCCATGTTTTTTCTTTGTAGGTATCTTCCCAAAAGAACTACAGACATCATAATATATACGTACCCATATATATAGAAACATAATTTATAAAAGTCAAAATTCTAGAAGCAGCCCATATGTCTATCAACAGATGAATAGATAAAGGAAATGTGGTATTTATACACAATGAATATTACTTGGATAAAAGAAAGCTAAATTCAAGGTATCTGTAGGAAAAAATTGATTAATCTGGATAGCACAATATTAAGTGAAACAAATGAGACACATAAATACTGTATAGTGTCTCTCATTGGAGCAAAGCAAAAGTGTAAATAATTGGCAAAGAACAGGCTTCATGGATGGAAACAGGGAGGAAGACCTTTTGCAAGCAGGAAGGGACCCAAGAGACTGAGGGTGAAATAGGAAGGATTATTAAAAAGATTTGGGATGTGTCATGTACATGTATCAGAGATCTAAACATTAAAACAGAAACCTTGAGCCTCATGGAAGATAAAACATTTGAAGTAGTAGGCATAGGCATGGATTCTGAACAGAATTTCGATGGCATAGGAAATACCAGCAAGAATCAAATATACCCACAATGAATGTAAACATTTTATGTGATTAATGTAAACTAAAATTAGCAATATTAACAATAAAATGAAAATGTGGAAAAAAAGACCTAGAGAGACAGAGCGGAGGTGGGTGAGGATAGGAAGGGTAATAAAAAGAGAATTAAGATATGTTATGTACCTTTGCCTATTCTCTAAGATAACCATAAACTTCATGCATTCCAGACAGGTACTAATAAAGTACCTTTTTAAAAAAATAAGTTTAAAAACAAGAGGAAATAAAGGGGGAAAAGAAAGAAGACAGAAAAAAAAAAAAGGAAGAAAACCATAAGGAAGAAGGACAAAAGAAAATTACCCAGATCCCAAAATACCAGTTACAAAGAATGAGGAAAGAAAAAAGAGAGTCCAAAAAACAGAGAGGAAAATTCTGCTTTTAAATGCTGGTTTTTTTCCTTGGTCCACAGTTTGGTCCACAATTTTCCTTGGTCCAGAAATTCTGTTTCCTCAACTTAGACCTATGATCTATGCATTTGCGAAGTACTTTCCCATTCCAAAACTCATTCTATGTAACCCGGATTGTGAGGATACACACACTGAGATGTGTTCCCACTCCTGCTGGAAGACAAGGAGGCAATTAGCCCCAGATCTGTGCTAGATGCAGGCACCAGGGTGAGGACTCGAGCACTCAGGGCTGACATTTTCAGACACAGCACAACTCAGGCTGAGGCTGGTGTTCCACTGTGAGAGATAAAGCTTGTGTTCTTCCTAGCTGGAGCTCGTACCCCTCATAAAATTTCTTTACAAGTTTCTCCCTGTCTCCTATAGCTATCTGTCATCCAACTTGGGTGGGAGGGTAACACTGGGGACCCTGAAGTGTGAAGCCGTCTCCAAACTGTTCTGTGTCCATATTTAAGCAACCAACCCTTTCCTGAAATGGTGCCACCAAGCACTCTCCCACAATATGTTAGGTGCCTTGCTGGGATCCCTATCTAGGATTGCCTGGCACGCAGAGCAAGTCCTCTTGGGATAAAACTTGCTCCGTCTCTGTAGATCACAAACGTGGTGTTTCCTTGGAGCCAACATCTCCAGTCCAGCCACCCATCATGATTTCTCCCTGGAGCCCTCAGTGCTCATCTTGCTTCTGCAGAGCCACGCTCCCCTCTGCAGAAGCCTGGAAGAGTCCAGACTGTTTCATCTCTGTGCTGCAGTCCATTGTTTTGGTTCGTGTCTGCACGTCCCCCCAAAGCCTCTAGTAGTCATTGGGGTGGGCTTCCAGAGTTTGTGACTAATTCATGAACCAATGCTGGGGTTATGGGTCTGAGGGCTGTGCCTGCCCTTGGCAGACAGCCTGAGTGCAATCTCAGGGAAAGAGGTCTGCTCTCTGCCACTGCCCCTCCTTTTCTGCTCTGCTCCCCTCAGCCAGGTGCCACTTTGTCTTGAAGTCAGCTGATTACGGACTGTAACCTCCACAAACCGAGAGATAAATAAGCCTTTCCTTTCTTTATTTGGGGTGGCAGGTATTTTGTCCCAGCAATGACAGAAAAGTAGCTGAGACACCCATCTCCAAAACCTATCTGTAGCTTTCAGTTTTCCTGTTTTGTTCCCCTTTTGTGCTTCCCCATGTAGCTATTTTCCAGTGCCTGCATTTTTGGATGTTTAAGAGGCTGAATTTTGCTGCCTTTTGCCACTTTACATCTTCACTGCTCCTCAGATGATTTCTTACACAAATTATTTCAACCCAGGCTTAGGACACCGTTATTTTCTAGTCTTATGTTGCTTTGGTCCCTCGCAGCATTCATTCTCTTTCTGTTCTATCTCGCATTTTTCTGGTTTTTTCTCTCTCATTTCTTTTTTGCTTTCCTTTGCATATATCCTAGGTTGAGCATCTCCTTCAAGGAGAAAAAAGAACATATCCTATTATCTTCTGAAAAAACAAAAACTCACACTAACTTCATTTTATGCATATTCTGAATGTGAAAGTAAGTCATCCTGAAATTTCCCAGTCTATGAAGCACCTGATCGTCCATAACCTGACATATCGTTAGAAAGTGTTCCTCCTCTGCTGAGACCGAGGAACCTAGACATAAGTCACACCCCAGTTACAGCACAGAAACCTGTTGCATCACACATGCAACAGATCTGTGCCACATCCCTACCATGCAACAGGCAATATTCTTAAGGGAAGAGATGTAGTTGTGAGCAAGGCAGACCCAAATCCCTTCCCAAGGGATCTGATATGCTCATTCAGCAGTTAATACTACAACACTGCTATAGAGAAGCCTTGTTCTTGCTAGATGATGTGAAGAAATTTTATCTGAGAAAGGAATGAGAAGTTCTAGAGAAGGCACATGTCCTCCTTGGAATCCTTGGAACCAAGTACATGATATTCTGAAACATTCAAACCAATTGCATAGGATCTCGGGTGGATTTTTGAATTCCCAGCAAGATGGTGTTAGGAATACTAGGGCTGAAGGCCCCCTCCTGGGAGAAAACCAAGCGGCAGGACAGGTGGTAAGAGGACACAAGGGAGAAAGCTGATCTCTCGGAACTCCTTTGCTTGTTCCAGGTATCAAAGACTTAGGGGAAGAAAACAGAGACTTACGTAGATAGGGAGAATGTTGGCATCTGCCAGGCCTTCCCAGGGGTCAGCTCTAGGCCAAATCACAGCTTCACCTTCAAGAGGCACCAGATGTTCCCCTTTAATTCATGCATCTGCTAAAGCCCAGGACCGCTTATCCTGCCTAACCTCACGTCCCTTTGCAGTGCCTCTTCCCCAGAACTGTGTCTGCAGCTATGTACAAGCTTTTGGGGGGCCACTGGCCCATGGAGATTCAAGACTTGAATATGTGAAACAGGGACCTCTGGGCTCAGCCTGCTTATCCTATGAAATAATTTAAGCATAGAAAATCCTTGTGAAGGTGAAGAAATACATTAAAACTCTGAAAGATCAGAAATCATATAAATGTCTGATAGTAGAATTAAGTGGGCTATGCTGTGTTAATTTTGATGAATATTACATTTATTGTAGGGATTGAAATAACCCCCTTGGTAGGGTCAGACCAGAGAAATGGGCACTTTAGACATAGAATACAAAAAACTTCTGCAGTGTTTTGAGAATGTAAACAACAAGAAGTCTGTGGTCTTGATTTTGTAAACCAACCAACCAAACAGGTGCAGCAGTGGCCAGAGGGGGCTCAACCTCATAAAAACAGGACTGCTGCCCTGTACTTGGCGGGGAGTTCCACTCCTCAGAAAGACTTTTTACCTCCCTCTTCTTACCGTGCACTCTCTTTAGACTTCTCTTCCTCTTTTTATGTCACAGAGACAAGCCTGGTAAATGTAAATATGTGTGCTGGTGACCTTAGATCCACCCAGCGATATGACATAATTGTGGGGCTTCAACAGGATTGTAAGAAGATCACAACGACTACCAGACATGGTCAGTGTAACCCACTCTAAACAAGAGTGAAAGCAGGAGGACATTGTGTCCTCTTGTTTCCCACTATCCAGGATTCCCCATGACTACAATTTAGGATGGTCAAAATTCTTGACTGGGACCACTTGGGTGATAGAGGAGTCTGTCACCCAAGACCAACCTCATAATCTAAATGGCAATGTTCAGTCTTGGTAACTCATGTGGATTTCCAGGAGCCAACAGGAAGCAGATGGGAGTCAATAACTCATACAGCTGAGTAGCAGCTTATTAGAGGGACCCCACTAAATGAAAGTCTGGCTCACTACTCCTCAGGTTACCAGGTCAAGGGGCCATTCTGATACACCTATACCAACAGAACTGGTTCCCCAGCTCACAACCTAGTCTGCACCTGGTCTGCTGTTTGTATAGACCTGCCTACTATTAAGATCCCAAGACTCTGGCCTACATCCTGTGAAGGATTGAAATTGACCTGTCTAATGCCAAGAGGTGACTCCCCTTTGTTTAGCTAGTCTGTCTCTCCTTTGACAGACCCCAGGGGTACAGTGAGGGAGAAGGGCACATGTCCAGACCCAAAGACTTCCCTGTCTGTGGGTTCAAGAGCACAATTTTTTACAGGTCATCCCCAAGCTATATTTTTCAGAGAAAAATTTGCTCCTCTTCATGACATTCGGTTTTCCTACCCAGAACTTTCTTTGCTGTCCTGCCTCTACTGGGGAAATTGGAGATTTGAGGTTAGGTTCTGGACTGGACCCAGGTGACCTCCTTTCCTCCCCTTCACTTTTCATTTGCTTTATCTCGTCCTGACCCTTCCTGGTACGTTACATAGGGATGTCAGAGGACAAATGAGACTCATAAGGAAACACTAAGCTAGAGAGCCTCTTCCTGCTTATGATTTGGCTCTCCATAATATGAATAATTTTGGAACTGAGTTCCAAAAGAAGCCTGATAACCTTGACAAGAACTAAATGAGTTGTTTTGCTCTTGTTTCCCTTACTGACCCAGAATTATACCAGACCATTCTGAGATTTGATTTTAATGGCCATCCTTTACAGGATTTTTGGGAAACTCTATGTATTTGAGTAGTGATAGAAGCAGAGGTATCAGGGATGTAAGAATGATTGCTGTGGTCTGAGAGCCAGGTCACACATGATGCAGGCTGGGGCTCTAATCCTCAAATGCAGAGAGCTCAGATGAATCCTGAAGGTGAGAGAATGAGTGCTGGAGGAGCTTAGGCAGAAACAGGCCTCCGGGAGATGGTGAACACCTTGCCTAGATTTAAGGGAGAGATTGAGAGATTCTCCCTGCAGGGATGCCTATCACTGGCTTCCTTTTTTCCCATTTCCCACAGGTGACAACTGGCCCCTCAACTATTCCACCATGATCACCCCTGGAATGCCTACTCAAACCCTGGAAGAAATTAGATTCCCAGATCTTGAAGCAGACCTCAGTTTTAACCTGCACTGACACTTGTCTTCAATACCTTTTAGAAGATTAGGACAAATGGGGTGGGGGGGAGCTCCCTTAGCTTTTTTTTTTTTTTTTTCTCTTAGCTTTAACACCATACATCAATTAGGCTTGTTTTGCGAAAAAGAATGAAAATAGAATGAGGTGCCCTAGGCCCAACTCTTTCTACCCTGTGAGACCACCCCAAGTAAGTTTATCAGTCCTCCTTGACCTCTCAGTGTTGATAGAAAGGACATCTGCCCTCTCCCAGGCACCAAATGAGAAAGGAAAGCTAAGTCCTTAGAGCCCCAAATGATGGGGGGTCCCACTCCACCCTACTCGGAGTCTGGCCTGACACCCCTGCCAGCAAAGTTACTGCTCCTCCATTGCAATTAAAGGGGGAACCAGAATATGTCCCATATAATTACTCAGAATTGGGAAAAATTAAATGAGACCTGGAAAGTTTCACAGATGACCCAGATGGATATAGAGAGCTTTAAAAAGAGCAACTTCTCTATTTAGGTTACCCTGCAATGATGTGATTTTTCTCTTCAGTGAGACTCTTAATCAAGGAGAAGAGGAAAGTTTTGAGTGAGGCTGTTAGCGGGCAATGTGTATCATGAGGCCCATAGAGGAGCCTGGGCAGGGGAGGTGAAGCCAAGGTTTACACCCCTACAGGGACCAAGGCTGACAGTTCATCCAGATCTTAATGGACCTGTGAAATGCCTCAGGGAGAGGCTATTTGTACTTCGTCTGTTGCATCAAAGGACTAAAAGGAGCAAGTGTTAAGCCTGTCAACTATACAAAATTAGGGCAGACCAAGAAGAAAAAGAATCTTCTCAGTGTTTTTGCAACAACTGAAAGATGTTATAGCCAACTATACTTTAATAAATCTAAGCAGTGTCCTTAGGGAGGTCCTCATCTCCCCCGTGATCATGAAAAGTTTCTGGCTCAATTACTCTGTTATCTTCCACAGGCTCTTAAAACTGGTGGTAGACCTAGACCAAGGTTGCCCGAAATTAGATGGCTATCTGAAAGAGACCACTCAAAATCTTCAGCAACAAGGACAGGGAGACCCAACTAGAAGAAAGGAGGAGACACTGGAGTTAGTGGCTGCCATCCACAGATTTTTAGGCGTGGACACTGGACCCAAACTGGACCTTGAAAGACCTCTCTGCCTTCCACATTTTAAGAAGTGTCCACAGCTCAAGAAAGGGAGCACTCGACAGGGACCCACTAGGCCTTGCTCTGTCGCAGAAGTCACTGGGATGACGGATGCCAGTGATATCCCCAGTGAAGGTCCTCAGGGTTCACTGTCCAGCCATTCTCTTCTTCCAGTGCAACCTGTGGATCCCAGTGATATGGGACAAATGCTAGATGTCAGATACACTGAGTTCGTTTTCCCCAAAGTCAAACAATAAATTCTAAGCAATGATGGTGGTTAAGAGTAGGAAAATGTACTGGATCAAAGAATGGGGATTGCAAATAGCTTCTGAGAAGCAGGAGGAGGCCCAAGTGGGTTGTCAATGATCCCATCTCTCAAAGAAAGTTTCATAGAGCAAAATCATGAGGCAGGAACAACATGGCTCAAGATGATGCTCAACCAATAGGTTACAAGTATAGTTGGTTACGTAACATTAATGCAGTGGTAGTAAAGGCATATGGGTGACATCATCAACTTTGATTCATAATCTATATATAGTCTCGGTCTTAGTGGGTGGAAGCGGATGGTCCACCCCTGATGAGATATTGGGAAATCTCAAAAAGGTGACACCAAAATCCCAAGCCTCCATCTAATCCTTAAGGAAGCGTGATACCTGCCCATTGTGATTTTAGTGTTCAACTGTACCTCAGAGCCACAATTTCTATTTGTTTTCCTCCCCTGCACTTACTCCTCAGGGACCAGCCTTGTCTGGCTGCCTACAATATTTCTACTAACTTAGCTGCCTCTAATACTGATTTGATAGTGGAGGGCCAGGCAGTCAATTTTCTTGTCGGTGTGGGCTCCAGCTGTTCAGCCCTTGCCTCCTCACCTGGGTTGCACTCCAGGTTCAGTTACAATTCATGGGATCTCAGGCATCCCATGGAAAGGTTCTTCTCCTGACATGTGGCTGGTACTTTGGGTGAGTTTCACTTTGCTTGCTCTTTCCTGATAATGCCTGAAACTCTGACCCCACTATGGAGAGATTTATTATCCAAAGCCCAGGTTCAAATCCTACTTCCATTGGGATCCAACACTGCAGGGATTTTTCCCCCTCAGGTGACCTAGCCTGGTGCATAGATGGACACACAGTAGGAAGGACCTTAAAGGCCACATCTGTTTCCATTTACATTAGGGACTTCAAACACCAAAACAGTACCTTCTTTGCCAGAAGCTAGAGATGGGCAAAAGCACATTTTTAGGGATTACTGTAACAGGAGCTCCTTGGGGAAACTATTAGCCCCTATAATATTCCATCACTGGGACAAGGACAGGGCTAAGCTAATGCAGGTCAATACAAGATCTGCACCTCATCAATGTGACTGTGCAGCCACTGCATCCATTGGTCCCCAATCCCTATACTCTTGACCCAAATGCCCATCTTAGCCAGCTGGTGTTTGGCCCTGGACCTCAGGGATATCTTCCATATCCCCCAGATACCAGACAGCCAAATCATTTTGCATTTGGAAATGCCCTCACAGGAGTAGAACAATTGACCTAGACTTCCTCAGGCTTACCACTTCTTTGGTTTAGCCTTCACCCAGGCTATGTTTGAATGGAAAGAAAGAATTACCTGCCTACAATATATAGATGATCTGATGCTTTGTGGGGAAACTGAGGCTACAATGCATAGGAGTACAAAGTCTTTCCTCAGTTTCCTGGCCACCATGAACTCTAAAGTGTCCTGTGAAAGGGCTTAGATCTGCAAGATCCAGGTTACTTATCTGGGAATGCTCCTTTTCATGGCAAGAGGACTTCAAGCCTCGATAGGATATACCCTCTAGTGGACTTCCCATAGCCCAAATACATCAAGCAGCTGAAAGCCTTCTTGTGAGTCCCTAGGTTTTATAAAATCTGGATACCAGGATATGCTGAAAGGCCCAGGCCTTTCTACTAACTCCTTAAACAAATCTGGGAGACACAGACCCACCCTCTCTTCTGGAATCCTGAGGCTGATTGGGGCTTCGGAATTTAAAACAAGCCTTATAAGAGGCTCCCACATTAGGGCTCCGCAGTCAAGATAAATATGTCCTCTTCCTGACAGAAAGACAGGGAGCTGCATTCAGGGGCCTCACCCAACCCCTGAGGCCTAGCTATGAGCCCATAGCTTATCTAAGCAAAGAATCAGACCCAGTGTCAAAAGGATGTCCAGGCTGGTACTGGCCACAGAGGGTATTTTAGTCCCTGGAGCCAACAAACTCACCCAAGGAAGGACACTTATGATAAAGTCTCCCCACAACATTGGGAGACTTCTCAATGGACCAATTCAACCCCAGGACATCCAAATTCTTAAACAGCAGGTCCTGGTATTAAAGTTCTGGATGTTAACATTCAGGTTTGTCAGAGCCTCACCCAGCTCCCTTTCCCACTCAATCCCGAGGTGCTAAGTGAGCATCAACATGACTGAGCTGAGATCCTAACTCAGACTCATGTTTCCCCATGGCTTTGTGAAGTCGGTTTTAATTTTAATTTTCTGTATCACATAACTCTTTATCAGGGCCTTTTTCAAAAGTTTGTCTGTATATTTACTTGGCAGAAAGTAATGTATATTTTTGGGATTCAGGTTACAGTTTATGATCAGATTGTAGTAAGTGGGATATCCATCACTTTAGAAATATATTATCCCTTTATGTCAGGAAAGCCCCTTTCGAGTCCCTTTTCCATAGCTATTTTGAAAATACTCAATTAACCATTGTCAACTGTACCTATCCTACTGTGCAACAGGGAACATAGGAAGTTAGACCTCCCACCCAACTGTGTGCCCCTGCCCACTAACTACCCTCTCCCGACTTCCTGTCCCCCACACCCTTTCCATACCCTGGCAACTGCTGCTCTATGTGCTACTCTTTTTCAGCTTCCAAGTATGAAGGAAGTCATATGGTATTTGACTTTCTGTGCCTGACTTATTTCACTTAGCAAACTGTCCTCCAAGCCAATTAAGCTTGCTTCAGATGACAAAAGCAGAGCCTTTGTTTTACATTTTCTATTGCACATGGTTACAGTGCATAATGCTCACACTCCTCCTATGGTATTGGCACGTGTGTGTAACACAGCCTACTTCCTTTCCGACCTTTTCTCTCCATCCCTTGATCCCTTCCTCATTTGAGAGCAATCTGGTTCCCTAGTTCGTAGTATCTATCATTTATTTTGCTCTTTATCTATAATCTAGATTTCTCATACAAGGAAAACCACGGGATACTTAAGCTTGCATGTGTGACTTATTTCCCTTAACATTACGGTGTTCCCTTGCCTACAAAGAACTAAAGTTTTTCTTTGTGGCAGAGTACTCCTCTGTGCCTAAATACCACATGTGCTTTATCCACCCATCTATGGATCTGTTGGCTGCTTCTGAGATTTAGCTATTGTGGACCACACGACTATAAAATAAACATGGATACGTATGCATTGCAGCAATAGAGCACCATTCATTTTTTCACTTAGATACCTAGAAAGAAAATGACTGAATCAAACGGAATTTCTGTTGATCCATACGTACATCCTTCTTTTATAAGAATCCAAAAACGTGTTTTATAAGAAGACCATCCAACTTCCCATCTGTTTCTCTGCTCATCCTTCCAGCCAGCCAGCCAGCCAGCCATTTATCCATTCATCCATTCAAAACCTGCCTGTATGCTACTTTGGGCCAAACTCTGCTGTGGTTTGGCAGACAGAGGTGAGCCTATCTGCCAGGAATGGGACGTAGAAAAAGATGAGGCTGGGACGGGGAGATGAGGGTGGAGAGGTGAGTGTTCCATGACCTTGTGTGGAAAATAAAAGAATTTAAACTTAATGTGTAGGTTATGGCAGGGAGGGGTCCTAAAAACTTGGAGCCAATCTTATTTGACCAAGTAAAGCACAGGAGGAAAAAAAGCATAAGAAAAAGAACACTTAATTACAAGCAAGGACTCTGGAACCAAACTGTCTGAACTGTTCAAATCCTGTCTCTGATACTCATGGGCTGTGTGACCTTGGGTACGTTACTTCACCTCTCTGGGCCTCAGTTTACCATCTATAAACTTCTACTGTCTTCATAGATGTTACTGTAAAGATCATAGATGTTGTGTAACAGCTAGAAAACTGTTTCTCACCTATACTAAGTACTCTGTTTCTATGCTAGCAGCTGTCATATTATTATTGTAGTCATCACCATTATTACTAGCATTAGTTTTGTTTTTTGTTTTTTTTTTGTTTGTTTGTTTGTTTTTTAACAGATCCTTCCAATAGCCAATGTTTTTGTATTTATACGATTACTCATATGTCTAGAGTTATAGTTCGGGTTAGGGTTAGGGCTTGTGTTAGGGGTTATGGTTGGGGCTAGTTTTAGGGTTAGGCTTAGGCCTGGGTTAGGGGTTGGGCTTAGGGTTAGAGTTAGGTTTAGAAATTAATGTTAGGGTTAGGATTAGGGTTTAGGGTTAGTTCTAGGCCTGGGTTAGGGGTTAGGGTTAGGGTTAGGGTTAGGTTAGGGTTAGGGTTAGGGCTTAGGGGTTACGGTTAGGGTTTAGAGTTTAGTGTTAGTGCTAGGCCTGGGATAGGGGTTAGGGTTAGGGTTAGGGTTAGGGTTAGGGTTAGGGCTTGGTTTAGGGGTGAGGGTTACAGACTAGTTTTAGAGTTAGCGTTAGGCCTGGGTTCAGGGTTGGGCTTAGGGTTAGAGTTAGCTTTAGAAGTTAATGTTAGGGTTAGTATTAGGGTTAGTGTTAGGCCTGGGTTAGGGGTTAGGATTAGCATTAGGGTTAGGTTTAGCGTTTAGGGTTTTGGGTAGGGTTACTGTTAGGTTTATGGTTAGGTTAAGGTTTAGGGGTTAGGGTTAACGTGTAGGTTTTAGGATTACTGCTAAGCCTGGGTTAGGGTTAGGGTTAGGTTAGAGTTAGGGTCAGGATTGGGGTTAGGACTAGCGCTAGGCCTGGGTTATGGGTTAGGATTAGGGTTTAGGCTTAGGATTAGGGTTAGGGTTATTGTTAGAGTATTCTTAGGCTTAGGGTTAGGTTGGGGTTAATGTTAGGGTTAGGGGTTAGGGGTTAGGTTACCGTGAATGTTAGGGTTAGTGTTAGGGTTAGAGTTTAGAGCTTAGGGTTAGGCTTAGAGTTTAGGGTTAGTGCTAGGCCTGAGTGAGGGGTTAGGGTTAGGGTTAGTGTTATTTTTAGGGTAGTGTTAGGGTTAGGTTATGGTTAGGGTTTAGGGATTAGGGTTAGGTTCAGGTTAGGGTTAGCATTAGGGTTGAAGCTAGTGCTAGGCCTGGGTTAGGTGTTAAGGTTAGGGTTAGGGTTAGGATTTAGGGGTTAGGGGTATGGTTATGTTAGAGTGAGGGTTAGGGTTGTTGTTAGGGTTAGGGTTTAGGGGTTAGGGTTATGATTATGTTAGAGTGAGGGTTAGCATTAGTGTTAGCGTTAGGGTTTAGGGGTTAGGGTTAGGGTTATGGTTATGTTAGAGTGAGGGTTAGGGTTAGCGTTAGATTTAGGGTTTATGGTTAGGATTACGGTTATGTTAGAGTGAGGGTTAGGGTTAGGGTTAGGGTTTAGGGTTTAGGGTTAGTGCTAGGCCTGGGTTAGGGTTAGGGTGAGCTTTAGGGTTAGGGTTAGGGTTAGGGTTGGGGTTGGGGTTAGGTTTAGGGTTAGAGTTAGAGTTAGTGCTAGGCTTGAGTTTGGGGTTAGGGTTAGGCTTAGGGTTATTATTTGGGTTTGGATTAGTGCTAGGCCTGGGTTATGGTTAGGTTAGAGTTTGGGTTATGGTTAGGGTCAAGGTTAGGGTTAGTGCTAGGCCTTCCTTAGGGTTTAGGATTAGTCTTCAGGGTTTGGTTTAGGATTATTGTTAGGGTAGGGTTGGGTTAGCTTAGAGTTAGACTTAGGGTTTAGGGGTTAGGGTTAATGGTAGTGTTAGGTTAGCGTGAGCGTTAAGTTTAGTGTTAGGGGTAGGGTTTCTAGGTTAGGATTAGGGTTAGGGTTAAGATTTATGGTTACTGCTAGACCTAGGTTATGGTTAGTTTTAGGTTTACGTTAGAATTAGTGTTACGGTTAGGTGTAGGTTTAGGGTTTTGCTAGGCCTGGGTTAGTGCTTAGGGTTAGGGTTTCAGGGTTAGGGTTAGGGTTTGCATTATTGTTAGGGTAGGGTTAGCTTTAGGGTTAGTTTACGGCTTAGGGGTTAGGGTTAAGTTAAGGTTAGGATTAGTGTTAGGGTTAAAGTTAATGCTATGCCTGGGTAGGCATTAAGGTTAGGTTTAGGGTTATGATTAGGGTTTAGGGTTAGTGCTAGGCCTGGGGTAGTGTTAAGGTTAGAGTTAGGTTAGATTTAGGGTTAGGCTTAGGATTAGGTTTAGGGTTAGGGTTAGTGCTAGGCCTGGGTTAGGGGTTGAGTTAGGGTTCTTAGGATTAGGGTTAGGGCTGGGTTACTATTAGCATAAGGTTAGTGTTAGGGTTAGGTTAGGTTTAGCATTAGGGTTTAGGGTTAGTGCTAGGCCTGGGTTAGGTCTTATGGTTAGGGTTATGGTTTGGGTTAGGTTTAGGGTATGGTTTAGGTTTAGGGTTAGGGTTAGGGTTTTAGGTGTTAGGGTTAGGGTTAGGGTTTATG
>PVJA010015601.1:0-45062 GCA_004027025.1 Myocastor coypus
AGACCATAGACAGTACTTTGTAGAACTGTTGTTAGTGTCAGCCTTCGGGACGAGTCACGGCCATTGTTAAGTTCTGTTTTTGTATCTCTTATTTTTTCCCTTTCATTTATCTCTTTTTCCTTCTTCATTCATAAAAGTATCTCAAAAATCACTTATAAAAACCCCTTTTCTCTGTATTTGAAGTGATGCTCTATGGTACAAACTTAAAACTATCATTTTTAAAGTAACTGTTATTCTAAAATGCATAATTAATATTTTTTTTTCTAACTAAGTATCATTAAAATTTCTCCATAAAAAATATCTAAGTCCCAAAACACTTGGAAAGAAATCCAGTTTTCCCAATTTAAGCATGTATTGCAAAGAAAAGATATTTCTTTTATAAAAAGATAATTATACTAATATACTTCAGTTTCCCTGTAACACTGATGGTCTAACTTAGAATAAATTTTGAAATTACATCATTGTTTATTCTATATATTTTAAAATAGATCTATTTACTTCAATGCCATTAATAATTTTATTATCTGAATTTCCCCCTGTCAGTTTCCCCATACATCATATAATTAGAGTGTAAGTCTGAACATTTGATTTGAAACGGTTTCAAAATTCAGATTTAAAATGCCAGTTACACATGGAAATTATCTATAGAAGATTTCAGAAGAAAAATTTAATTATCTGTATCAATACTATGAATAATGTCCCCCCACTTGAGATATCAAAGTAAGTGAAATTATATATTCACTTGTTCAAGCACTTTAGTGTATATTTCATCAGTTATCCTTGTGCTCTTTTATTTCAAATTTAAAACATTAGTTTTAATGGCGCCAAAATAAATGTCTGTGTTTTGCATGTAAAACTGTGATTTATGCAGAGCCCAATGTTCCATTATAGTAGTGGGTTATCAGCAGAACTGGCAATGTTGGAAGCTGTTGACTTGAGACTTTACAGCTCAGCATACTAATCTAGCTTTACTTTTTATGCTTTGTAGTTAAACTTTCCTGTTGAATGGTTAAGGCTAAGTTAAAGTAAGTTAAAGTAAGACTTGTATAACAAAACATGTAACTTTTGTATCTGACAAGGTCAGCTAAATCCACTCAAGATTTACTTTGAAACCACATACAGCGTTTTGTAGAACTTTTGTCAGTGTGAGCCATCTGGATGAGTGCACAATGAGAATACTTGTACTAGTAGTGCTTAGCAAAGTTATCATGTCTGCATCTTGTATTCTGAATAACTATTATGAAGACAACAATATGCATTGTATTAATTTATTGTGGCTGTCCTAATGATGTGCTTTGAAACTGTCTCATTGTTATTTGTTATTAAAAGTAATAAAATTATAAAATAACAAAAAATAAAGTTGTGATTTAACAATACCTACTGTTCATTGTGTGTATTTTATAGTGTTTTGATCATAGTCATAAGAAAATATATTGCATTTCTAATAATTTCCTAGATTTTGACTCAGGGATGCTGACAGGAGAACCTAACTTTTGGACCACAGGTAATGAAAGCTTGCTCTGTTATAAGCATCCTACTTCAATGTACTTTCTTACAGCAACAGTAGAGAGCAAATACAGGGTCATCTGTGGAGAAGGGAAAACAACTATGACCAATGTCTTCCATGGTAATGAGGAAATCGTTTTCAAGATGAGGGACAAAGAAATCTATGCTTGGAGAAAATTTAAGGATATTGTTGGATGTAATGAATTGGAAAATGAAAAATTGTTCTAAATTTGAGGATTTAACTCAGGAAATTTTTCGCTAGCATGTTTAAAGTGACGATTATTTATTTATTTATTTATTTATTTAGTACAGGGCCTACAGGGTCTCACTACACAGATCGGACTCTTAGTGATCCTTCCCGTTTTGCAGCCTTCTCAGTGCTGGGATTGTAGGCACACCCCACCATGCCCAGTCTCTGTTGCCTCTCAATTGCCCCTGGGGATGGGGCCAGCATGGCATCTGTCTAAGCAAGGGCTGTAATCCTCTGAGCTATCTGGCTGGTCCTATTATTGTCTTCAGAAAAAAACAAGTTGTAAGAGTGAGAAATGCAGTTTAAATTCACATTTAATTTTCAACAAAAGTCAGAAGAATAGCTTCTTATCCAAGCTTTCTTTTTACTTTCAGTCTTTTTTCAGTTTTGTTGGTGTGTGTGTGTGTGTGTGTGTGTGTGTGTGTGTGTGCATGTGCATGATGTTACTACATAGCTCAGACTGAGAGTGATCCTTCTGTTTTCAGCCTCTCTAGTGCTGTGATTACAAGTGTGGTCCACCCTGCATTGACTCCATCACTGGCTCAGCATGCCCTGGGATCTGGGCCAGCACAGCATTCTGTGCTGGGGATTGAACCCTGGTCCCTATGATTGCCTAAGCAAGTACTTAATCCACTGAGCTACCTCATCAGCACTTTTGCTTTCAATCTTGTACTTTGGAGGAGTCAAAAGTATTTGAAAAAATGAGAAATGACATAAAGCAGAGAACAAGGTTTATGTATTGGCAACAAAACGTAGTCTTGGCATGAAACATCAAATCAAATGTCATTCATTTAGTCCAGGTGTAGATGGAAGAAAGTATCATGTGTATCTGCTTAAGTGGACAAACGTTATTTAAATAACTGTAAGGGCTTTATTTAATAGTACTTCACTTGTAACCTAATAAAGAATGGAAAATATCTTGAACACCTTTCATGGACACCTTTCAGAGAATCACTTGTCTTGTATTGCTTTCAAAGTATTTATATCATTTTCAACTTAATGGAATTACATTTACATTATTTAAAAAATAGCCTCAAATACTTCTGGCCAAGAAATGGGCAGAACGGTTTTACACAAGTACAATCACATGCCAATTTTCTTTCGAAAAAAATTAGGATATCTCGAAGGATCACCCTAAGAGTCAGTGAAAACAACAGATCTAGTGATTACATTTTCAGAGAATATATCCAACCACAGCCATGGAGATTTAGTATTGGGAAACAGAAGAAGAACTGATTGTTGATACATTACACCTACTCTCGTCTTCATTTAACCGGCTGCATAAGGCAAGTGCAAGGAAAACAGATCTTCTAAAAATTTGCATGCTGAAATTTCTGTTTTGAAGGCCCCCATTTAGAAAGGAGTAGCCAAAAGAAGAGTACAAGTTCACCATGTCGTGTAAAATAATTGCCAATTTCAGTCAAATCAAAATGAACAATCCTATACTGTTGATATACTACTCCAGTACATTTCATTTTGTTATTCATTGGCAAAAGACAACATTTTATCATAGGCATTAGTTCTGAAATGTGACAGATGTTGACACAATGATGGCCAATATTTGGATCAATAGCACGGCTCAAATCGTGTGCTTGCCTGTCAAGTGTTTACTGTTGAACTATCTCCCTAGCACAAACAGGGTAATCTTCAATATGAATGAACTCATCTCTTGTTTGGGCTTCACTTTGGGTCCTCCAAGTAATACTTTAACTGAAAAGAAAATTGAAAATATTTTAAAATCTTCATTTAAAATATGATACCCCAGGGAGCTGGGGAGATGGCTCCGAGGCACAGGTGCCTGCTGGGCAAGTGCAAGGTCGTGAGTTTGAACCCCGGTCCCACAAAAATAAATAAATAAATAAATAAATAAATAAATAAATAAATAAATAAAATATGATACCCCAAAGTGCCAGCAAGGTAGTTCAGCAGACTAAGTGACTGATTTGGCAAACACAAGGACCAAGGTTCAATCCCCAATCCTGCAATCCATGCCCAACCTGCACCTGGGGTGTGCTGGCCTGTGACTAAATCTGGGCATGGTAGTTGGTACACGCCTATAATGCCAGTTGTGGGGAGGCTGAAAACAGTAGGATCATTAGGAGTTTGAGCTGTGTGCTAAGACCCTCCCAAATACATAAACAAGTGTTATGGTTTACGTCTACTTGTCCCCCACAAAGCCTCATGCAATCATGGGGCAAGAACTTCTGGAGTTTAAGACTTGATCCATGATCCACTGGGATTATATGTTTTAGTACTGATGTGATTATGGGTGTGAGTACTGCTGGGAAGTATTGGTGTGGCCTGAGGAGGATAGGCTAAGACAGAGAGCCTGATGTAATTTGAAGAGAGACATAGAGACAGACTAGCGTTGTTGCTCTGCTGCTCTGATTGCTGCTGCTCTCTGCTCCCTTGGATGTTGCATTGCCTCTGTCACCATTGTTGCTGTTCCACCTCCATGAAATGCTGCTCCCTGCCATGTGCCACGCAGCCTTGGAGCCAGCAGAATATGGACTGAAACCTCCAGTAACTGAGAGCTAAATTAACTTTTCCTTCCTTCATTTTGACTGTCAGGTGTTTGTCCTAGCAAGGAAAGAAGGGTAAATAAGACAATGAGGAAAACAAATGATGCCCCCATGATACTTTAAGACATGTATTATAAATGTGATAGCATTCAAATACTTTTAGAGTGCGGATATTAATTACCCTTTCTTCCACATATCAATATTTTCAAATCAATTTCTGGTCTTCATATTGACTGATAAGAAAAAGGAGGAAAATGCGAAATGCGCAAATTGAAAATAAAAGGAATCAATGAAAGAAACCAACTCACCACTTTCCTCTTTTTCCTCCTTTAAATGAAGCCATTTGAGTAGTAGAAATATATGGCTTTTATAATTTTTTATATTAATCAAATTCATAATATATAAAATTTTATGAATTTGATGTTAATCTTGTATAATTTTCCTTGCTAGACAATGAATACATAAAAATGCTGTTTTGGTAAGATGATGTAAATTATTATAAAAGTTAAAATACATGAACTTATTACTTTTTTGAGAAAAAAGCTATGTCAAAAATATGTTCATATGCAAAAAGATTTTCTTAAAACAAGTACTCTTTATATTTTGATAATATTCTTATTTATATATTGAAAATTTATTTTTAAAATGCACATTGGGATGTTGAAAACATTTAAGACATGTATTTTAGGAGACAATGTAAAGCATATTGCATTGGCTATATTCTAAGTAGAAAATATTTGTATTAAGCAGTTTTTTGCTAAAAAGGACAAAATATGATCAGTAGATGAGTTCTCCAAAAGTATTATTATCTAAGGGGTATAGGAGATAGCTCAATGACACAAGTGCCTGCCTGAGAAGTGCAGGGTCCTCAGTTTGATCCCAGGTACCACGAAAAAATAATATAAAATAAAGATGTTATTGTCTAGGTTGAAGTTTGAAGTAGAATTTAGTACAAAGTTTTTATTTGGTATTAATTTTAGAGCTGGGAACAAAGCTCTGAGGCACAGTGTCTGTCTGGAAAGTGGAATTTCCTGAGTTTAACTCCTCATGAAAATACATAAGTAAGTAAGTAAGTAAGTAAGTAAGTAAGTAAATAAATAAATAAATAAATAGATCAGTCAGTCCATAAATAAATAAATAAATAAATAAATAAATAAATAAATAAATAAATAAAAAGCTCAAAATCCTTTTCACTGCTTTCATTTTGTAAACTATCATTGGTTATTTATTTATTCTATCTATCTGTCTATCTATCTATCTATCTATCTATCTATCTATTTTAATTTGGACAAGTGCCCTGGCTACAAACAGGTTTTCAGTGGTCTATTCTAAACTTTATTTTTTCACTGAAATACACTTTTCTTTTTGTTTTTGTTTTTTGGTACAAGGAATCAAACTTTGGACCTTGTGCTTGTCAAGCAAGTGCTTATGCTGCTGAGCTGTCTCCCCAGACCTAAAGTCTTGGGGTCTTTTTTTGAGTAAGTAATTTTTCAGAATACCAGGTTGAGCTCATGGTGCAAGTCATTTAAAGCATATTCTCCTGTATTTATGTGGATGTGGGACATTTATAAGTTCAAAACTCATCAAAGAAAATTGTTCTTTAATTCAGCCAATCTCAGAATCACAAGAAAATCATGGAACAAGAAGCTGGGAGGGCCCCTGCCAGACACTTCCGATGTGGCGGGCTCTTTGTGGGGCAGAAATTGACATTTTTAGAAATGTCTTTTGGGGGGGTGGGCAGAGTCAGCATCCTGAGTGCTACCGCCCCCCCCCCCCGGTTGTTTCCTCTGTTGTTTGAGGTAGACACAGAGAGGTGGCCCAAAGACTGCGAATTAGGCCAAAGCAAGGTAACTGAAAGCATTTTCTTTTTTTAACTACATGGAGATATGCCTAGAAAATTGAAAAGTTGCAACTTTTTGTCAGAGTATTAGGTTATTCATTTCAGAGATATCATTAAAATAAAATTCAACACTTTATTAAAGTAAAAGTATCTTTACTATTAATATACAAATGGTGAAGAGTGACAGTTTTGATATACTGTAAGCCATACTTTCAATGTCTCATAAATACAAAACTTCAACATTTGCAGTATAATTTTTACAGTTTAGACATATATATATACAGCATTTCATAGGGACATACTATAATAAAACTATAAAAAAACTGCATGATAACTAACTCAAGAATATAGAACTTGAATGAAATATATAAGTTAAAATAAAAGACAGAATGTTTTAATGCATACTGAACACAGAATAGGATTCACATATCAAAGAAAGTGACTTTTGTTAACCTTTATTTCTAAGAAGTTCACCTATTTCTAACAGGGATTAGAAGCAAAGTTTAAATTGTGAATATTTCCTTGAGAGTTGGAACAGTTACACTGGTTGTTGAGAGTAACATTTATTTTATAATACGCATATTTTTTCTAGAGCAGGAAATCTTATTTGTAAATTTCATCATAAGTTCTATCTCCGTGAGCTTTCTCTCTGAATTTTCACTAGTATATATTTGCTGTATACATATTATTGGCCTTAATTTTCACATAAACAATATTCCTATGCCCTATTACAGCATTTCACACCATAATTCCTTCTTACCTATCTTAAGGATAGAAGCTGTTTACTATTTCCATCCCTCCATATCATTTTATTTCCCTGTTCCTCTATTTCCCTACCTGGTTGGTACTGATTTGCCAAAAAAGCTCATTGCTTTGCTTATTCTTTTTGATGCAAGCATAAACCTAGATGGCTAGAAATATGTATTTTCATATCAGAAGATAAAGTAAAGTTGCAATATCTAAATTTATAATTTTAAATTTTATAATCAGAAGCTATTTATGACAAGAAATCTAAAATTTGTTAAAAAAATACTATCAACTAGCATAATTAAATCATGGGTAAAGTCCTATAGGGAATAACAAATTCATTTTCTAAGATTCTTAAACTTATTATCAAATAAATATTTACTATTACATGTAATATAAAATTCTCTGACTTTAATATGGGGCAATAATTCATAAGCATTATTATTTAATCTTGCTAAATAGCTGCATCTACATGGGCAAATGCAGTTTTTCAAAAAGGAAGGGAGGAACCTAGAAGAAAAGTATATCTATTCAGTAACTATTGCATTTAGGCCCTTTTATAGTTTTCTCATTTACAGCGAAAATATTTCATCTTGGAACATCCTTAAGTATACGTGCAGAATACTTCCTTGAAAGTTTTTCATCATGTAGCTGGAGTGTTACAGATCTTTGAATTTGCATTTTTAAATTTCAGCATATGTCAATATACCTATATGAACTTTCAATTTGGGATTCTATGTACGAATGCTACAAATGGTTACTAACAAAATGTAAATCTTTTCTCTCTAGAGAGAGGTAAGTAACGCCAACAATCTCAATTATAAAGTATTTTCACCTTCTCATAAAAAATTGGATGAATAAGCATTCTGGGTATGATTGAAAAAGAACTCCAAGGGGAATTCAAGTAGAGTGTTTATTTTCCATGAAAAAGAACATGGATAATTTCATAAATAATTATAGTATTATACATCAGTATTGTTAAATTATGAAATGGAGAATAGTTTGCTACCACTTCAGTTGTGGATATTTTCCTCAGTGATTAGCATCATCACAAGGATGATTTATGATCTCGAAATTTTTTGAACATGCTCTTCTTACTTTCCAGTATCAAATTAAAGTTATATAACAAGAGTAATAAAGTGATATCACTGCATTTATCTTACTCGGAAGGATTATTAGCTGTCTTCTTCTTACAACTGTCTATCACCTCAATTTAAACAGTATCTACATTGTATTTATTTTCTGGAAACAAAATACAGAACAAATTAAAAATAATTCAGGCAAGAATTGTTTTCTTGTAAATGAAAATAAATTACATAGTATAATTTATTTTATTTGGATTTATACTCAAGTTAAAGTGTTTGAATTGAGCTCACTTACTGAATATAAACAAGGCAGTATGACTAGAGTGTCACAGGCGTGAGCAGGCTATGCTGCTAGCAACAATAGTAGCATTTCTTTCAGTGACGCAGAGTGTCATAATAATTCAAAGGCACAAATACATCTTAATATTTAAAATAAGAAGCATGAAATAAACATTTGATTACAAAGTTACAAATTAATTTTTGGCCCTGAAATAAATAGTTTGATTCATTATAGCTTTACATTTATATAAACGTTTAATTAGACTAAAATTCTTTAGAAGTGTATTGGATCAAATAGCTTTGAAAAAATTTTATAGGTATCAATATTAAAAAATAAAGCAAAGTTTGAAGATATTATATTGTTATTATATGCTCATATTACAATGGAAATATATTTCATTTCTCAAAATAATAAATAAAACTACATAAACCACAATTCTTAATTAAATTCCTTTGCAAGTCATAGTAATATGTTGACACTTAATTTGTGTCAGTTTTTAAAAGTATGTATTAAAATTCTATTATTAATTTCAGATTACAGGTTTTCATTATCCTTATTTAACTGCACATAATCTAATAAAAATTAATTTTTATGTAATCTTTGCCTCTTATTTTAGCAAAGGGTTTGTAGTATCCTAACCATACTTATACCCAGTGAATTAGGACATTTTATATTAACACAAAAGTATTCTCAGACAAAAATAATATGCACAGTTACACTGATGTATTTAGTCTAGAGTAATAACAGAAAATAAGAAACAAATGACTTCAATTCTACTCATATTTTTCATTTTACTACAAGCCATTTCTTATTTGGAAATTTTACAAATAGTCTACTCTGGAGCATTCCATCAAAATGCTAAAATAAAGAAGATTTATCACAGTCATGCCTTGCTCTTTCATGGCATAAATTTCAAGGACAAGAGGTAAGGATTGCTGAAAGAAATGAAAGAATACACTTGAAACAGTCTTCTTAAAATTATTTCCAAATTATCTATTGATTTCAGATAATTAGTGCATATGAGTGGCAAGGAAGTTAACTATATATGTAAAGAAATATCTCCATCTACATAGAAAATCAACGAATGTGAAAGCAGAACATTAAAATTGAGAAAACACAAAAATATCTTTTTTCTGTATTATGTTTTCTCTATTTTTTTTCAATGTAGCACAAGTCTAACAACAGTAAACATGCGAAATTGGCTTTACTTATCCGAATATTTTCCATGTGATTAGCTCAAATCTGTATGGCCCTGTCCAGGAAATATTAGCTGTCATGGTCATTCATAGACACTTTACTAATTTGTTGACTTTGCACAAACTAATTTCAGTATTTTAACTAGTTTTATCACACTCACATAAAACAAACAGGATAAAGCACAACAAAATAAAGCAAAACAGATATTTAGACAAACATAAATGAAATACAGTCAAAAATGAGAGAAACCAGTTGGAAAATGAAGTTAGTGAAAATAACCTAACCATTTCTTTTTGTTCAGAGACTGTTCAAATTCCTAAATAGGCACAAGCATTTTGTTCTTCAGAACATGCCAGAAAGGTCAGAAGGAGAAATTCTTGCATTCTCGCCCTAACCTATGTGGCAATGAAATTATGAATTTTGTGTCTCAACATGCGGATGGGCATATTCGGCCCTGCGGATGGACTGCAAAGGGTAGGACAGAGTGAAATTACTTGTGTCTCCCTGGCTGGTAGTTTCAAGCATTTTGTAAATAAAAGTATTTATGGGTGGCATTAACATTGTATACATCAAATTATAGAGAAACATTCTCATAACTGGTCCCCCTGTACAATTAATTTCAGCAGTCTTCTATTGGAATATATTCTCACTCATCAACAATTGAGCTATTCAGTTAAAAACTAAAACACCGAAAATTATTGTGATGATGAAGCTCCAAACATATTTGGATGTCTAGGTTAAGAAATAATCTAAAATATTTTCCCAATAGATATGTATATTTATAGTCATAAATACATTTTCCTTATATATACGTTAAATCAGATTTCGACGTTTTACCTCTGGGAGATTGCATAGCTTGGAAGTTAATAAGTATAGACCCTAATAAGTTATATTAGAAAGCCTGTGGAACACTGAAGAAATTGCTTCAACCAAAGTTGCTTATCAAAAATTTTAAAATGATTTCCACCTACAAGAATCACAATAAAAACAGAGAGAGGCAATTTGATTGCTTACAATTGACATTTGATGGCACATTTAAACGTTAAGTAACTTCTCTTTAATTAAAGTAAACTTAGATTTTTATTTTCCATTAGCCAGTTTCATTAATGAAGAAACTATAAAATTTAAAAAAATTGGTTCTAAAAGTTTTACCGAAATATATGCACTAAAAAAATATCTTAGGATATTATCTGAAATATCAGAACAGTAAATACTTGGTTTTTGGTAAATTATTTAAAAATAAAAGAAAGTCATGTATTTATAAATATATCAAGACAGCATCATAATAATATTCCAATTTCAGATTGCTTTATTTGAAGCTGTGGGCAGAAGTCAGTATAATTTTCACAAGCAATACATTTAGTTTTGTAAATTCCATTGAGATAATACGGCTTATATAAAGAGACAGAGATTTGGATTTGTAATCTAATCGTACACATAATTAATTTTTTAAAAAATAAATAACGATATTGATCATCTACCTTAGTCTACCAAAAAATCAATGTTGAAAATGCACTGAAAAGAGTTCTCCAAAGTTTCCTCAACTGTTAATATCTGGAAAAGATGTTGGCTTCTCTAAGCCTGGGTTCCCTGAAATTCTCCTGATAAAAAGTGTACCTTTAGCTCCTGCCTTCATTTTAAAGTGAAAGCCACTTCAATAGCCTATTGCCAAATTAAGGTCTATAAACATGCAGGACTCTCTTACACATTTAGCTTATACAGCTGTTGTGTTTTGGTTTCTTTGCTTCATTACAGCCTCATGTGTTAGAGAGTTTGAAAAATTCTTGGTGTTATGTGAGACAAAGTTCATAAATAATAGAGCACTCTAGCCATATGTTAAATTGCAGCACTTCAATCATTGAATCTAATCAATACATAAGAGCTGGTGCCAGTCAAGTCTCTATACTGAAATTCTTAAAACTGAACAACCACAACAACAACAATAGAAGAGAATACATGATGGACAGGAGGAGGTGGTCATATGTATAGGTGTACAAGCTATTCCAAGCTAAAAGGTTCCCAAGAAATTAAGGTCAGTGGAACAGTTTTGGTCATAGGGTCACTGCAATCCAGATGTTCCTTGTGGTGTTGATCCAGCCACCGTGACACTGTGTTATGCTTTGCCATCATCTTCTTTTGATTGAATGATGTCATTAGAAACTTTAATTTCTATAGTTTCTGGATTAAGAGCTTCTTTCCCATTTTCTTCTTTTAAAGGCAGTTTTCTAGAAAGATATAAAGAATTTTCCATGTTAACAAATAATTGTATACATTCTTTAACATTTAAATTAACACTTTGTAGAAAAATACACTGCTATGATTAATTGGAAAATATGTACGTACTATAGAATTGAGAGTTAGGTAACTGGAAAAGACAGCAAATATTAACATTGCTTATTATGAAAATTCTATAAGAAGCAGACAGATGTATTATGTAAAATATTTGCATTTTTAGATGGAACAAATTATCTACATAGGGCAGCTTAGATGCAATAACTACAAAATACTAAAATATTGTTTCAGATGATAAAAAGCCAAAAACCTTTTATATGACAGATAATATTTTCCCTTTGAATTTTTTATTTTTATTTATTTTTTATCCTTTTATTTTTTTCCTTTGAATGTTTTTAAAAAAATTGTTTTACTAGTATTTAGTATATCTTGTTAAATAAAATTGTAAAAGTAAATTTGCAATTTTAATACAAATTAATATATTTAGAGTATACATTTTATATTTATGCTATAGTGTTCGTTGGTGTAAATTCACTGCTATTTTTCTTTTCACTTGTATATCACTTCTGAGTGCTTGGTTAGATTGTTGAAACCTACACAAAAATAACAACCATATTGGCATAATCTAGCTTCACAACTGTTCATATTAATAGTATTAATTGCTTCCTGTTTCTTATCTACCGTTGTAGTGCTCACTAAGTTATAGTCACATCTTGTCTATATAACTAAAGACAAGAGGAAAAATGATATCTATTCAGATGGTAATTTTTACTTATGTGAAGAATTTATACATTTACAAAACTGTTGCATTTAACTTAGTGTCGTCATTGTATGGAGTAGTGTTGCTACTGTCCCTACTTGTTATTTGTTTTATATCAGTATGTTCATATATGTTTGTATTGTGACCATAAAACAATGTCGATGTATGGAATAATTATACAATAAAGACCTATGGCAAAAATTAAAATAATTTAAAATAAAATCTTATTTAAAAGCTAATAGAGCCGGGCGTGGTGGCTCACGCCTGTAATCCCAGCACTCGAGAGGCTGAGGCAGAAGGATTGGTGCCAGTTCAAGACCAGCCTGGGCTACAAAAGTGAGCTCAAGGCCAGCCTCAACTGCATAGCAAGACCCTGTCTCAAAAAGACAAATAAACAAACAAACAAACAAACAAACAAACAAATAAATAAATAAAAGCTAATAGATTCAGTTATTTGGAATAAAGTGGTGTCTATATCTATGAGGCAAAGGTCTATTATGTCTCATTTATTTATTTATTTATTTATTTATTTAGAGACAGGGTCTTGCTATGCAGTTCAGGCTGGCCTTGATCTCACTTTTATAGCCCAGCTGGTCTTCAACTCACACCTATCCAATCCTCCTGCCTCAGCCTCCCAAGTGCTGATATTATAGGTGTGCGCCACCATGCCTGGCTTCTATTACGTCTTATAAGTAGAGCATTTTCACTGCTTTTCTCTTCCATTCTAACATGTTGAAAACATGGGCAATAAAGGATTCTCAATCAGATATGTCATCTGTAGCATTCACAGGAAGAGGAATTTTGAGCTCTGATAAGAGGTTAGAATAATTCATAGATAGCTCATTGATTTTCTTGTGTGAAAAGCTTAAGGTGTAAATAAGGAACAAAATGGAAGATGCATTTTAGCAAGCAGGAAGAACTTTTACAATGAGAAAGAGAACAAAATGGGGGAAGAAGGGAAGCCAGGAAGGGAAAGAGATGTAAGGAAAAATAAAGAAACAAAGGAAGAAAATGGAAATAAAGCTTTTGTACATGTAGAGAGAAAAAGTGGGTTGGAGAGATGGGGGAGAATAAGAATTAATATGCATTTAATTTATATTCAAATCCCCATGATAGGTATAATGATTAGTATGTAAACATATACTCATAGAAAAATTGAAAAAAATATAGCCTAATATAGATCTTATTCATACAACTATGGATTGAATTTTAATGAACTATTCAGAACTAATTTTTGGACGATATATTTCTTTTTTATTTTATTTTTTTTAAATTTTTCTTAATGTACTTAGTACAGGGTCTCCAGGGTCTCACTGTATAGATGGGACTCACAGGTATTCTCCTATCTTCAGTCTGCCAAGTGCTGGGATTCCTGGGATGCACCACCACGTCCACCCTCAATCAATCACTGTCTCAGTGAGACCCTGGGACACAACATGCAGGGGATGGAACACCAGCTGCTGCGCTCTGCCCACGCAGTGCTTTTGTTTCCTCCACTAGCTGGTTGGCCCAGATGACATATTTCTATATGTATAAATTTTCGCTACTTATGTTTATGTTCAATAATTTTATTTATTTTTGTTTTGACTGTTTCTTTTACATAGTTATAGCCTGGAGTAATTACAAAGTCATGGAGCAGTTATAGGACTGGATATTTTTCAAAGGTTTCCATACACACCAAAATAACTTTGTAAGTGTTAAGTTGTAGAAATTAGCTTTTTTGTCTAATATTTGGCTTCAGGGAAAAGACCTCTGATGTCTGAGAGTTTATAAAATCTATTTTATGACAGCTGGTTCTAAAAAAGTAAACAAAAGGAGAATGCAGTAAATTCTAAATGCAATTACTGAAAATAGCCAGACATTTGCACTGAAATATTATGCACTGTTTAATTCTTTGTGCTTATCTAAATATTATTTCAGCCATTGATAACAGATGGAATTTCTGAAAAAAATGATTTTTCTTCAGTTGTGACAACACTTAGTCTAGGATTTGGAATACAATTCCTAACTCGAGTTAAACCCAGAAGTGACTGCTTTCTGGCTGATAAAAAAGAGATATTGGTTGGAAAAACAATAAAACTTGACATTATTTTGAAGAGGGATGTGATGTGATCATTATTGCTTTGTTGTTATCAAATATACTTAATGAAATAATACACATTCAACCTTCTTAGTAAGGTGTCTTAAATAATTTTAATATTCATATGAATGAATCTAGACCTATTTCCACATTTATGGCTTAGCTGGATTCACCTACCATTGTAATAGAGCAAAGAAGTCTACAAATAGAAGTAAATAACACAGTTGTGAATGGAGACTAAGCATTATTTACTATATGAACACTAAAATGGTATGCTTCTCAGCAGAATGTCTTCATTTTCTTTATAATATTTAAAATTTAATAGGCTTGGACATACTTTGTTGTAATATATTCAAAGTGCTGAATGATTTTGGCATTACTTTGGTAAAATACATGTAAAAATAAGCACTTTTCTAAATAGCAAGATTTGTGCTAGAACAGCCACTTTACATTTTGACAGAAATAAATTTATAAATACATAGTTCCGTGGTGGAATTTCTGTGATATTGTTGCAAAGTATTCATGGGTAAGATATCAACAGAAATGAAATCTTGATGCCACACGTGCTTCATCGAAAAATAAATAGTATTGTATGATAAATGATGTTGGTATTTGTAAGTATATGTTCCAAATAAGGATGATATATCTTCACTTTTCTCATATGTATTAAGACACAGAGCATTGCCGGCTACTTACTCAGGTTCTGTTAGTGGTGTGGTTTCATTTGGTTCATTTACTGGGCTTCCGTCTTCATGATTAGTAATTCTTTCATCTTCTGTTCTCATCTCCACTATTGGTTCCTTTGATCCATCTTTCCTAGATAAAGAAAATAAACTATTATAATGAAAAAAAAAATAGATGCACTAAAGAAATACCTTAAAACCTCCACTTAGCTCTACTTTTCTTCAAATAAAGCCAGTATGGTTGTGTGCAGCATAATCTAACTTTTTCATTAAAATTAATTTTCTCATATATTTTCACTCAGACGGAACATAAAATCTCGCTTTGTCTTGACCTGTTTTACCATCAAGTTTGTGTTAAACAATTTACAAAAGTACTTTAAATTTTATATCAGTTAGAAACTTTTGTAAGAAAAATATTTTATTAAATAAAATATGATATTCTCTATAATAGACCACATTGTAAATATAAAAACATTTCAAGACACTGAAAATTTGAAATACATCTTCAGAAATAATGATTCTATTCAAAGCTTAAAGTTTTACAGCGAGTTTACCAGGTAGCTTAGTGGATTAAAACACCTGATTTGACAAAGTCATTCAGGTGCCGGGGACCATAGCTTGATCCCCACCTCCATATGGAGCACGATACTGCCCTTAAGGCAGCCTGAGCCAGCCAGGAAAAAAACACAATGTTCATATTTCAGATAATGAGTGAAAGTTAACTGCAAATGGATAAACCCCCAAGATTAAGCCAATCAGAGAGTGGTAAGAAGTCCCAGAGTGATGATATGTGATGAGAGGATGTCAGAGCCTTGAGACTTAGGCACTTCTAATTCAATTTCATGTATTGGGGGAGAGACGAAGGTCATCTACTGAGACAAAGAGTCTCACCACTCAATTATGCAAATGTGTTTCCACATAGCGAAATGATTCCTCAATTTAGGAATATACAAATAGCAGCACATCCATGTTTGTGGAATGTGTGTTCATAATTGCACCAAACTGAAAACAACCGAAAGCCTTCCAATTAGTGAGAGTATAAATAAACTAATATATATTATATTAGAAATAATCCATCAAGCTATAAAGATATGGAACAACATAATAAAATAAAGTAAGTGGCTTAGGATATTGATTCTGTGCAGGTTGAACTCTGCATGGTTCTTGAAAATAAAAAAAACAAAAAAATGTAAAAGTCAGCTTTACTAGGAGTTATGAGGAGATAGACACAGATAGATCTAGTGCAGGGGTCACTAGGGCACTGAAATTCTATTATTTTATGTTGTAATCCTTGATAACTGACACTGAAATCAATGCTTAAACAGCATGTAGGAGGCCAGGGAGATAGCACAGTGGAATAAGTGCTTGCTTGGCAGACACAAGGTCCTGATTTCAATCCCTGATGTTGAAAAAAGAAGTCTCAAATTTTGAGCCTGAACAAAGCTCAGTGGATTATAGCGCCTGCAAGCAGGTGCAGGGGCCAGGGGTTCAATTCCCTGGGCCTGCCCTGTTGGCCCAGCCCCTCAGGGAGCACTCAGATCGCAATTAAGACTGGGAGTGGTGACACTTGCCTGTAATCCCAGATCTTGAAAGGCTATAAATAAGCAGCTGACTACGAATCTGATCTAGTAGTGAGACCCTAAACAACCTGTCGGCTCTTCCTAAAAAAAAATTACAAAAAAGCATATAAACTAAGATTACCATAAAACAAAAGAGCACTGGAAAAGCACAAATTCCTAGAGATACTAGATCATTTAAATCCTGAGATATGAAGGATAATAATGCACTTCTGATCGTGAGCATATTTAACATTTTTGCTCCTTCCTGGGCATGTAACATATACGTACATCAACCTGTGAAGAAGGAGAGTTGGTGAAGACGTAAGAAAGATGTGTCAGTCAAATCTATATTCAGAGCGCCTACCCATTCTTGTCTGATTTTTAGCTGATGTGCTTTTCAAGTACTGTAATTTGTTTCATCTAAGTCATCAAATTAATGGGTATAGATATGCTCATTGAATGCTTTCATTAATGGTTCAAAGCCATCCTCTCATCAGTGATGGCCCCTCCTTAATTGAACTTTCTGAATTTCTACTACCACAGCACACCATGATTACACCCATTATGTTTCTAAGCGTACATAATACTTCCTAGGTCTTCTTACATACCGTTCTCCTTTCTTCGCTCCTTCTCATCCATATTTTATTGGATTCCCGCTCTACAAAGATCAGTCTTCCTGTTTCCTACTGTCTATCTTTATTTCTCTTTTCAAGTTGCTCACCTTTTGGGACTTGAATGTAGGAGTTACCATGTGATATTTAAACTTGATTATCTGATTGACTTAACTTAATATTATAGTCTTGGTATACGCAGCTGAATTAGAAACGTTAAAAGCAACCAGAGAGGGCTAGGCCCTCAAAGGAGACAGCAAGGAAGACAAGATATCTTGCAACTGTGAGAGAGACGGATGCTACTGCTGTGGGCCAGACCTCGAGAACAAGGATCAAACAAGTGCATACCTTTCTAAAGATAAGCATCCAGGAATGATTGCAACCTTGAGGAAGTCAGGAAGAATCACTAATGAAATGCCTAGGACTTTCCAGGAAAGCTGTTGTTCTGTATTCCTGTCTACTTGCAGTGCAACTCACTTCCCCAATTGGTGCTGGAACAATTATATCTTAGCAATGGTGCTTGTACCCTTATTGGTTGACCACAGCTGTGCCTCACCTAATGCACAAATCCCCATGTTTTCTACCTTAGACCTGCCTTACCTCATGGTTTTGCTCTATAAAAATCCCCGGAAACAATAGGTTCAGGAGCAACCCACTTGGGTCCCCCTTCTGTCCCTCTCTTCATGTTAATTTCCATTGTTCCTAAAATTCATTCTTTGGCTTTAGAGAACATGAACTGGACCCAGGTTATCTTTTTGGTTGGGAGTTTGATTCTTCTATACCAGTCTCAAGTTGCATCCATTTTCCTAAAAGTGACTGAAATATATTTATTTGAAAAAGATTAATATAGTGCTGTGTAGAAATATATATTCTTGAATCACTCATTTGTTGATGTAGACACATTATAGGAATCTTCCAGTATTTACCTATTGTGCTCCCATATCCATTGGCATGTGTGTATTGTAATGTGATGTCTTTAATTTTGGAGAACTGTATCTAGAAGAGGAATAGCTGACACAAATGTAATTTTTATTTTTAGTTTTTAAGTAATATTTACACTGATTTCCACAGTGGCTCCACTAGTTTACAGTTCCATAATGAAAAGAGAATCCTTTGTCCCTGCATTCTTTTTAGCGTTTTTGATTTCTTGATCAAAGTTATTGTTTTAGAATAAGTTCAAATCTCATGTCGTTTTACTTCAAATTTATCTAATGGTCACAGTTGTTGAATGTTTTTGCATGTATCTATTGGCTTTTACTTGTAAGAAGTATCATTCATGTTTTAATTGACTCTTTTTTTAGGAGGTGGGAGCTTTTTTTCCTTTATAATTCATGTTAGTCCTCTGTCTGAGGAACAAATGACAGAAATTTATTCCCATTCCATAAGTTGTCTCTTCATTTTTTTTCTTTGCTGTCCAAAACCTTTTTAATGTGATACAATCTTATTGTAGACTCTTGATGTTATTTGTTGTATAACTAAGGTTGGGTTTAGAAAGGTCATGCCTATGTCCATGTTTTCTAGATTCTATCTATTTTATCACATGATTTTAGATTCAATATTGTGAAGAATATATATCCAGTAACCCCAGCAAGATTTGTTGCACAGGCTATTTTTGCTGTGAGGTATATTTTGATTGTTTTATCACAGACGATCAAGGTGCTCAGGGTGTTTTCTGCATCCTTTGGTCTGTTCAAATGACCCACAGGTGACTTTTGTGCTAGTATCTTATTTATAGTTTTATGCAGTTGTTGATTTGGTTTTTTTTTTTGTTTGTTTTTGTAACACTGTAGTTTTGGAAACACAACTAGGTTTTTTTTCTTTGACTTAAGTGTTCTTGCCAAGGCATGCTTTTGTTATTCTTAGTCACTTCCATTTTCACGTAAATTTTATTTTTATTTTCTCTAATTCTTTGAGGAATGCTGTTTGCATGCTTACTGGGATTATGTTACTCAGTTTGGTACTATAGTCATTTGGACCATATTTGTTCTGCTTATTCAATAAAAATTGAATTCTTCACATTTTCAAGTATCTTTCTAATTTTATTCTCAGAATATTAGTTTTCACTGTAGAGATCTTCCACTCCTTTTGGTGAGCTAACTTTTAAGTATTTAATTTTTCTTGATGTTATTTGAATGTTATTTTTTCCTAATTTCTTTCTTAGTGCATGAATTATTGGTGTACCAGAATGTTATGGATTTTTGTGTGTTGATTTTGTAGTTTGCCATGGTACTGAGTTTGTGATTAATTCTATGTGTCTTTCAGTGGAGTTTTTGAAGGGTGTTCTATTTAAAGCACTATGTCATTTGCAAATAATAATAAGATTACTTCCTTTCCCTTACGTATTTTTGTATATCTTTTATTTGCCTAATTGTTCTAGTTAATAGTATGTTTTACTGGAATTGTCATTTAATCCTAGGAACTAATTACTTCCTTGATTTCTTTTGTGACCAAATGGTTACTCAATAACATATTGTTTAATCTCCATATGTTTGCCTAATTTCTGCAGTTTCTTTTCCAATTGATTTCTAGTTTTATTAATCACCTATCAAATTCCATTTGTATATATATTCTGTTTCTCTGGATAGCCATAGATACACAGATTTTAGTATAGCAAAGTGATTCTAGAAAAGCATGACTTTGTATTAGTATATGTTTATATTCCTTGTAGGTGCTGTGTAAATACATCTAATCTTTTTTTTTTTTTTTAAATTCTCTTCCCTTCCCTGCTTCCCTCTATTCCATCTCATTGCTTCTTTCTGATTTGAGAAAGAATTGTCTCATGACTTCCTACTATGCATCTTTTATTTTGCTACTTTGAAACACTTTTATTACACAGGCCACCTTCTCTAATCAGTTTTGTTATTCCTTCATTTGTCTCCTTAATTTTGTAGATATTCCACTGCAGCTGTTTCTTCTTTAGAGCTCAGAGAAAGTATACAGTTTATGGCATAAACCAGTTAATGTACATCCACTTGATTATCTTAATTTGGCCTTTGTTGTATATGATGGATTTAATGACTTTATGATATTTTAAACATTTCTGAAAAAGGAAGGAGTTCAATTATGTCTGACGGTTGTTCTGAACATTTCTATACAAAAGACGAAAGTAATGAGCAGAAATATTAAATTTCTCATCTCTAGACATGAATAAACAATAGAGAAGCTTTGGAGTGTCCACAAAATAACAGAGGAATGTCATGGTCTCAAATATTCCAATTTTCTAATCTGTATAAAGATAAAATATCTAAGCCGGGCGTGGTGGCTCACGCCTGTAATCCCAACTCAGGAGGCTGAGGCAGGAGGATTGGTGCCAGTTTGAGATCAGCCTGGGCTACAAAAGTGAGCTCAAGGCCAGCCTCAACTGCATAACGAGACCCTGTCTCAAAAAAGACAAATAAATAAATAAAGATAAAATATCTAAAAGCTCCTAAGCATGTTCTGAAGGTGAAAGTTCTGACATTCAAGCACAAGGATGAAGCTGCAAAGAGCTGAACAAGGCTTTATAATTTAATTGACAAATGAAAGAGATTATTTGACTCTCTACCTGAGAGGGTATCTGAAATTAAAGTGAGGGTACTCGTAATTGAGACTGAGTTATTCTAACCTGGAATAGAGATGCTTGGGATGAATCTGATTAGGCTTAGGTCAACCAACTACTGAGTTCCAATGAGGTAATTTCTGCAGGGGAAAAGATTTCCGCACCCCAGTCCCATGGCATAGCCGTCCCTAACGCCACAGCTGTTGGTGTTGGCTTCGCCAAATATACCTGAGCAAGCTATTCATGTTTTGCGCAAGGAAATAGTAGTAACGTTTTCTGGTGCAGCTACCAAGCAAAATGATGTTGACGATCCTGGAAACCCGCAATCAATGTCTACTTTTGCCTGTCAGCCTAATCAGGCTCGAAATTCAGACAGCTCCCAACACTGTGACTCATGAAGGAAGTACGCTACAACCTGAAATAACCTCTTGAGTTTTCTTTTCCACACAAGCAAAAGTCAGAGAAAGAATTATGGGAATCACTTTGCAGGTGGTAGTGGCAAATTGCATATAGTCCCTGCGGAACGCCTGTGAGTACTGCTGAATGCCCAATCTGCCAGAAGAAAAGAACAGCGCTGACATGGCACCATTCCCCAGGGTGATCAGCCTGTGACCTGGTGGCATGGATTGCACTGCACACTCCATCATGGAAAGGCGACTGGCCAGTCCTGACTGAAATAGAGCCCTATTTCAGATATAGACTTGCTTTTGTTCTACCACCTGCGAATTTAGGAATTGTTCCTTTCATTATTAGTGTATGGCATATAGCACAGCTTTTGAGCAAGCACATACTTCACTACCAAAGAAGTGTAGCAATGAGTTCCCGGGCATGCAATTTAGTGATGCTACTATATTCCTACCATCTTTTGTAACTGGATTACCAGGACATACATTTATTTATTTATTTATTTATTTATTTATTTATTTATTTAAATTTATTTATTTATTTATTTAAATTTATTTATTTATTTTTGTATTTCAGGAAGGGTCTACAGGGTGTTCAGGGTCTCTCTGCTAGATCAGTCTCATAGTGATCCACTTGTTTACAGCCTCCCAAGAGCTGGGATTATAGGCATGCGCCATCACACCCAGTCTCAATTGCCCTCTCGGTGTGCCCCAGCTGTGCAGCCAGCATGGCACATCCAAGGATTGAACCTCTGGCCCCTATACCTGCTTTCAGGTGCTTTAACCGCTGACCTATTCAGCTGGCCCTCACCATTATTTTTCGTAATGCCATGGTAAGTTTTTTTTTGTTGTTGTTCTTGCTTTTTATTATTATTTTTTTATTTTTTTTATTCTAGTACCCTTACACCCTCCTAGCTTAGAAATCTTAACTTTAGGGGTGGGAATAACTTTACTAGGATGCGCAACAATGATTCCATTGGAATAGAAGGCTAATTGAAGCCCCTGATTCTTCTGAATCTATAATCTAACAAGGATGTGGCACTGTTGGCAGCGATGAATGATCCAGAATTGCTGAGGCCACTTTGACCCCTGTTCCCTGAGGGAATTGAAAGAGAATATGCTTGGCACTTAGGAAATTTCTCAAGGAGTCTGCTTGTATTATCACAACACATTTTTAACATCAGTGAGCAACTATAACAATCCCATCTATAAAGGATAATATGTACTTTAAGAATGGAGGTCTACATTATCCCCAGTAATGAACAAAGATCTGCTGAAGTGCTTGCTGAAAAAAAGCATTATACCAAACAGTTTGTAGAGTGGTTATGAATTCCAGCTAGGACTGCAGGACCAATTGCAAAAAATAAGAATTATCATTATGTGTATAGATGCAATATTTTATTAATATGATTATGCACATATGTTAAAGAGGTAACATCTTTCTTTGTAAAAAAAATAACTGACTTGGGATCTGTACTTAAATATTATTAAATACATATTGCAATATTTGAATCACCAAATATCAGAAGAGGATTAAGCATCACTCAAAGAAAATCTTTGCCTTCTGTTCCCTGTGGAGGAAATTAATGTTTCCATTTACACACAGAATAGTTGTAATATGTTAAGCATAATTATGAACTTGCTGTTGTATTTGGAAGTAAAGAACATCTTAAGGACATGTGTCTGGTTGTCAAGATGACAAGGTAAGGATTGTTAACTAGAATATTTCATCTTGAATGGATTAAGGAACACCGAAAACACTAGTCAGCACAGTTCTGAGTACGACTCAGACTGAGCAGGAAGCACACCCAAGTGGGATTGTATGAACCAACAATCCTATAGCTTTAATGAAACAAAAAGCAATGAGAAAGGTCAGTGTCTGCTTTGAAAAGCTCTACTCTCCCTGAGTAAATGGCAATTTGCTGGTATTGTCTTTAGACACTTGTGTCAAGATCAACAGTTTTGCCAATCTTCCAAAGCTAATCGCTAGGAGCAACTCTCTTGTAAGCTCCCAGGCCTTCAGTCTTGGAGGAGTGTTGCTTTCTTTATCCCTTTCACTTGTTTTTCTTTCTTTTTTTTTCTATTTTCTTTGTTGAGATGCTACTGGATTTTCTGGTTTTCCTTCTGCAAGGCCATTATGACCTCTGCTTATATAAGCATTCTGAACAAATTCTATTGCATAATTATATATATATGTATATATATATATTATTGATATTGTCCTTCTAGAAAACCCTAATAAACAAGTCAGTAGCATTCATATTTTCCTCTACACACTGCTTTCAATCTATTTAAAAATCATTGCTAAGCTATGCTTTATTTCCATTTATTTATTTATTTATTTATTTATTTATTTATTTATTTATTTATTTCCATTTAGTTATTTGAAAGAAAAAAACAAAACAAAACGTCTTTAGAGATATCATCCTTGACCTAAGTGTTATTTGGGACTAAGTCGTTAAATCTTCAAGCATTTTGGAAACTTTCCAGCATCCTTCTTTGCTTAATTTCTTCTTTATTCCCATTGTGTCTGAGATCAGATAATGTAAGATTCCTATTCTTTTAAATTATTTAAGACTTGTTTTATGGTCAGTAAATAATCTATGTGGACAAATGTTCTATTCAAGCTTCAGTGTTTGTTATATTTCTGTGTAAAATAGGATATAGATTTCAATAATACTGATTTTTGTTGATGACTTGTTGAGCCCATCTATGTCCTCAGTATTTTCCCTTTTATTTCCTTTTCTCCCATTTTATCTTTTAATTAAATAAAAATTATTACAGTAAAGAAAGCACTACAGGGCCAACCCAGTAGCTCGGTGGACTAAAGCACCTGCTTAGGCAGGAACAGGGTGGGTTTCGATCTCGAACATGCAGTGCTGTCCCCACCCCCAGGGCATGCTAAGAAGGTGACTGAGACTGGGCATGGTGCTGTAAGCCTGTAACCTTAGTGCATGAGAGGCTCCAAGCAGGAGGATCACTATGAGTCAGATCTGTGTAGTGACACCTTGTAGACTCTGTACTAAAAAAGAACACATAATGCACCTCAAATTATTCTTTCTTTCTTCTCCTGTTTTTAGACTTTTAAGAGATGGGAAAGTGACGGAGGGAAGAGAAGGAAGACGGGAAAGGAAAAACAAAAAGAATTAAGTCGTGATATCTATCTGTGCCAATGCACCATGATGACATATCTGTTGCTGTATGCTGTATATTTTATCCTGTGGAATCCTTAAGAGTTTATTGTAACATTTAAAATTCCCAGTATAATAAACCTAACAATGATGACATGCGTGAGTCTGGTTTGGATGCTTGCTGTATCCCTCCAGCTGGGTCTTCAATTTTTTTGGTAGATCTTGTAATTCCATGTTGATAGTTAGGGTCAAGTAACTTCTAGGAAACAAACTTTACAATGTTGTGATTAGAGTGGAGGAGGTAGGGAGCTTATACTCTGTCTCCTGATGTGGGGCCAGAAGAGAGTTTGTACTTCTGACCTATGAAGAAGTTCCTCTGCTTCTTATGCCCTCATCTTACAGGACTGAAGCAGGATGCTGAGTGTGGAAGAGTGAGAAGGAAAGAATCACGTATTTAATTTTCCCACGAGCACTGGGTTCTGATGAAAATCTAACAGATTAGACTCTGGATGGATATTTTTTTCCTGAAGTAAAATACTACAAAGGACAGAATGCTTTGGTGTACTTCAAAAAAAGTTAAATTACCCCTTTTTCCCTATACAGGAGGGGATTTTTTCCCAAGACTTATTACACAATCTTCTCTAAGGTAATATTCTCAAAATTATCACTATCATGTATGTGTGGTTCTGTGCTTAGACTTTTGGCCTACACTTGTCTTTACAGAGTTGTAGCAAACTGTCAATTATATTTTGGGTGATTTTACTCAATGAATAGACCTTACAGAAGTTTCTGCTTGTCAACATCTGCTCCTATAAGTTTTCATTCTCTATATTCACCTGCTTATCATTTCAATTTTAATTTTGAGGTCAACAGTTGGTATCATATCTTCTTTTATCTTAATAGATCTAAGAACAGTGAATGATTTTTTCCATTTTCTTTTCTTTTTTTATGTAATTTTTTTCTTGTTTCAGAACTTTTGTTTGTGTATTTATTTATTTTTATGGCCATCTCAGCCTGCCCTGAGGGCAGGGCTGGTGCAGCATGTGGTGCCAGGGATCGAACCGCAGTCCCTGCAGCCGCTCAAGCTTTCCTAAGCAGGCGCTTTAGACCACTGAGCCATCCTGCCGGGACCCTCCGTTTTCATTAGCTCTTTACTTGTTAGAAAGAATTGGAAACTTCCAAATTTCTTATATACTTTCCTGGAAAATGGCAATATTTTTTTCAGTGTTGCTTAGCAGGTGTATTTTTGTTATATTTTTTGATCGCCTTACAACAAAGCTTTTCACCTAGTCTATTTCACCTGTCTGGAAAGGCATTATATGTATCATTTTTGTAGACATGCACTCATACATACACACACACACCACACCAGACACATACACACAGATACATAAACACACACACATACACACACACATAAAATTCAGGTGGCTAACTTTTACCATTCCATTTTAGTTTCTTCATGCTTTGCTCAAATGAAAAAGTTAATTATTTATGTTTTGCAAAACATGTACTGCAAGGGGCCAGGGAGATAGGTCAACAGAATAAGTGCTTGCCTGGCAAGCACAAGGGCCGGAGTTCAATCCTTGGTTCCAAAATTTGAAAAAAAATATTGAGGTTGGGAAGACAGTTCAGTGCAATAAGTGCTTGCCTGGCAAGTGCAAGGTCCTGAGTTTGATTTCTGGTACTACCAAAAAAAATATGTACAGGAAATATTACATTCATTCATTGAGTTTCGAAATTAAAATGTATTTGTTGCAAGAACAAAAATCACTGGTGCTTGAAATTGCATCTGCATTCTTCAGCAGGTACATTCACATGGTGTATGTAATATTCTACTAGGCCATGTATGTCTTCAATAAATATCTGAAAATTAATTGAAAGGAAAACAGAATATTAATTTTTTTGTGGAACTGAGGATTGAACTCAGGATCCTGAACTTGCCAGGCAAGCACTTATTCCACCAAGCTATCTCCCTGGCCCCAGGAAAAGAGAATATAAGGAGAATTTTTATCATACAAATTATTTACTATTGTTCAATTAAGTTTTTAAAATGTCAGGCAAAGGACTATTAAAACCTTTAAGAAATAACATATCATACGTTCTAGAACTTTACACTAATGTTGCAACTTTCTTTTTATTACACATTATTATATAACAATGTTTTTGAATGCTTTATCATATATCTTAGTTTCTTTAAAAAGGAATAATAATCTTGGCAATAGACTTATTTAATTAAAGAAAGTAAAACAGCCAGACGTGGTGGCGCACGCCTGTAATCCCAGCACTCGGGAGGCTGAGGCAGGGGGATCGGTGCGAGTTCGAGACCAGCCTGGGCTATGAAAGTGAACTCAAGGCCAGCCTGAACTGCATCGCGAGACCCTGTCTCAAAAAAAAGAAAAAAAAAAAAAAAAAAAAAAAAAAAAAAAAAAAAAAAAAAAAAAAAAAAAAAAAAAAAAAAAAAAAAAAAAAAAAAGAAAATAAAACACATAACATTGCTAAGTCTGTAGTTAATATGTTTGGTATTAAACAAACACAGTCTTATAACTTCTGACATGAGGTCACTCTTATCTGAATGCTTAGAATCATGTTTAGAAGGTAATATAAATTCAGGTATTCAAATCAGCTATATTCTTCACAAACAATTTTACATCACTTCATACTTGGACAAAACATTTTTGAAAGAGTTTATAGCTGTTCTACAAATGCAGAAGAAATTATCTAAATTATGTAATCAATGATAAGCAAGAGAATAACCACATGTTTTCATTTTCCCAATTCTTTCAGGTTAATTAAACTCAGCAGGATTTATAAACACAAGTGTTCAGGGACAAATTCAAACACGGGAGACTTAAATAAAAATAAACAGATCTTCATCCACTAGGTTGTTCTATTAGTGATTACAGCCATGCCACAACTAACATGAAAGCATTTAAAATTCGTTATCTGTTTTGTTAAAAAGTGAAATGAATCAACATAACATTGACACTTGCTTAACTTCATATAGAATCAGTCCCCCTTTATAATCCTGTAGGATTACTGGTGTGACAAAAAGATCTTTGTTTTTTTTTCCTTCTAAAATATTTCAAGGTCATTTTACTTGACCTCTTTGATTCCAATTATTTTTTTTTAACCCTCAAATATCCAGTGATCCCCTTTTCATGCAATACCTAAAGTATCCTCATAACCTCTTCTAGAAGCTTTTCATTTAAAATAAAATTTAGAATCTTAATTTTGATCAGTGAAGGTGGTATATTAGCCTCTAGATAATTTTCTGTCTGATTTCAAAATAAGTACCATGCTTTCGGCTTTACATCATTCATGTGCATTTGTCCTTGAATTTAGCAATTTAAGGTCTTCGCATGAAGGGTAGCACCTGGTAATTCTTTTCCCTCATTTTTACATTGTCAGTTCAATATCACATAGAATTCAACTTCAATTTAACCTTCCACATGAGATATTTAATAATTCACTTTAAAAAATTATGAATTTGGTGCAGGGTCTTGCTATACAGCTCGGATTCATAGTGATTCTCCTGTTTCAGATCCCCAACACTGAGATTACAGCACTGGGTTTTATGGCAGGCCTGATGGCCAGGCCCTGGGTGGGGCCAGCACAGCACATAGTACAGGGGGCCAAACCCAGGTCCTTGAGCTTGGCTGACTGGAGCTTATAGTGCTGAGCTATCTCCCTGGCCCCAAGATTCTTAATGATTCACTACTGAATAATGCCTTATCATTTTACACTTTACTTTTATTGTTTATTAAATAAATTTTGCTAGTTTAAAGTGAGTTCTAAAGGAAAAATAATGTTTCTTCAAATTCATTTCTTCCACTAACTTTTTCGGTTGTACATCAGTGCTTGTCACCTCACACTTATTTTGTTAGTACTTGCTCAGGGGATAATGAAGAAGAAAAATATATAGAATTAAAACTTAAGAAATATATATATATATATATATATTCTAAATTACATGTATATAATTTAGAAATATATATTTCTAAAGAGATTGTCTATAATATAAACTATACACATCTATGTTTATTTAGAACATTGTTTCCTCAATATTTTACCATGTACTTCTTTTTCTTTGTAACAATATCCGAAAATAAGCTTGGTGGTTTTTTATTTCCAACATGCAAATTTATTAGGAGTTAGGATACGTTATGATGAAGAAAGCAAAAGACATTAAATAGTGAACTGATCCAACTCTGTTTATTATACCTCTCATTAACACTTTGTTCAAGTGGGAAATGAAGACTAATTTCTATTATTTCCTGTTTTATGCTCAACAAGAAAGTTAATAATTTGACAAGAGCTAATTTTTATCTGAAATTTATTTTACCTGACTTAACTACTCAAAGGTGAAAATATCTTTTATAGACACAAATATTCCATTAATATTAATAGATCATCTTGTCTCCTTTCCCCTAAATATGCAATATAACCTCTGTTAATTTCATATCATCTTGATTTGAAATTCTGCATCATTGTCATTTTTTATTTATCTTTAAAATAAAATAATGATAAGACACAAGTTTTAAAATAGAAGATGTTTAGTTGGAGAAATAAGAACGGCACATCAACGATCATCAATGGCAGTAGCTCATATGAATATCATGTTTGGATTTGTGGAGGGGACCGTCTATGTGGACAGATGTAGCAACATGAAATACTGAATTGCATTTCAATTTACTGCATAAGAACATGGAGTGTCACTTTTCAAATCGGACATATGATTGATTTATGGATTGAAATGCAGTATATAGAAAGATTAATTCTATTCTAATACACCTATAGTTCAGTCCACTGATAATCTTACCAATTTTACCATATTATGTGTTTGTGTGTGTGTGTGTGTGTGTGTGTGTGTGTGTGTGTGTGTGTTTGTGCATGTGGGCTTGTGTGCACAGAAGCTGCAGATCAGCTAAAACAGAAACTCAGGCAGCAGGACTCAAGAATAGCAAAGCAACATTCATAGCCAAAAAACTGGAAGACTTAAAAACTATTATAAAGACTTAGTGATCAATAAAATCTGATATTTGTTAACCAAATCAACGGACTAGTGGCAGTTTTAGAAATAGACTGATTCCTATTCCATCCCAGGGCTACACATCCATGGCACCGCACTAGTGACAAGTACGTGTCTTTCCATCAATGGCAGTACTGATAAAAATTACTCTTAAAAAGTTTAAACGTGTCTGGATTCTTCAAGCAGATTATGTAGCTAAACAGAAAACATAACCAAAAAATACCCTAGTGATTTCTTATTGGACAAAAAATTTCAAATGGGACAAAAATTAGTAAAATAAAATGTCATTCTATAATACAGTCAAGTACTTTCTATAATACAGTCAAGTACTACTTTCTATAATACAGTCAAGTACTAGTTCACTAGAGTATACACTTTAGTAGTCAAAAGCAGTCACATAATTATAAAAGAGACCATGTGCATACTTATATTTGTCCTATGAACATTTCTATGTTATTTAAATGTCTGTATATATAGTATTTCATAGTATGCATAAAATATTATTGTGCATAATAAATATGTATGTATATTTGTATCTATCAAAGTACATTACATACAATTTTTAAAAATCAACATTCCAGTGAGGAAAGAAATGCCTGTCAGAAAATGATTGTAATGTTTTGATGAGAGACTAAAAGAATATATCAAATATTCTAGAAATTAAAAAGTTGAAAAAATATTCAACTTTCTTAGTGTTTACTTTTTTTCATTACAAATCACTATGAGCTACTACTAACAATTTAATTAAACTTTCACTCTAGAGTAATTTTATTAATATAATCACTCTGAACGATTATTTATCAGAGTCTATAAAAGTTAAATATCCATATTGAGTACATTAGAAATCCCATAATTAGTTAAACACAAAAGGAAACAGCAATCAATATTATTCATAGCAGCATAATTATTAATAGTTCTAAATTGTAAGCTACTAAATTACCCATGAACAGTTCAATGGAAGAAATGTTGGTATTATCACATAATATAATGATAAACACAGACTAGCTTAAATATATATCTATATAAATAATATTGGTGAATTTCACAAATAAGATGTGAAGAAAAGTATGCATCAGGAATGTACTTACATACTACAAAAAAGCAGCACAATCTAATCTATTGTGTTAGAAATAACTCATCATTTTAAATTCATTTTTTGCTTTAGTACATCAGATTTTACAAATGATCCCAAATGCTTTTGTCATTCTTTGTTCAGAATTTGGAATCAAATTCAGTAGGCAAAATAACACTCTGTGTAAGGCAAAGAAGACCTTGATATGGCTGTGTAGTCACTTCTTAAATTGTAGGAACTGCCATATTTTTATTATAACTCAATTTCAGTGAATTTTAACTCAGATTTCATTTGCTGTCTTACTTTCATTCGAAAAGAACTGAAAATGGTGGGACAATCATATATAGACACATTCGTGTAAGTACTGATTTACCTTTGTATCCATCCTTCCATCCATCCATCCATCCATCTGTCCATCCATCCATTCATCTTTCATGTTTCTATCATGACAGTGTTTCTTTTCATTGAGGCTTCCATTTTGAGGTTTATGTTAGAGTGCAGTGTTTTCAAAGTCCTTTGGCTCTGTAAAATGTTCTATCTACGTGTACAGATGAAAGCTTAGAGAGGAGGAAGTGAAGGATCCCATGTCCTACAGGGAAGTGCTGCACCCTGCTTTGAAAGCAAAGCCACTCAACAATGCACGCAAGCGTCCCTATGGGTCTCACTGTTGGCATGCCCGAGTGCAGATGCCCGATACTCACAGGTAGGCCGCTTTTCCTTCTTCGAGTTCTTTACTTTTCCCACTGGAACCGCTCTTCTTCCCACACACTCTCCTGGTGATGCACATCAATAGGCCACATTGTCGAATAAAGAAGCAGCTGACATCTGTTACCACGAGGATCAGCAACAGAGCTGCCACGCCCAGGCCAATGACTGCTCCAAGTCCGAGACCATTGAAAAGGGTGTCTTAAGAAAGAAAAAATAATGTTTCCATCAAATCCTCAGATAAAAAAAAATCAGACAATATTTTAAAATTAATCTTAACATAGATAGATATTTGACTAATGAGGCAAGAAAGTTTATTACTAACTGGCAGGCTTCAATTTCATTATTATTGGGGCCTATTATCTGGCTTTCATATCATATCTTAAACAACTGACAGGTTAATTATTAGAATGTTCCTTTCAAAAACTTTCTTACAAAAAAGACTGCAGATATTCAATACATTTCTTGATTCCCTCTGTGGAAGATCAAGAATGGTATCATATTCCAAATTGCAATTTATGAGAAAATGAGTTATTAGACATCCTCATCATTTTAAATGGGAAATGCAGTCATAAATTCTGTAGAGTCATAATTGTGTTACTTATCTATGCCATAAAGAATTATTTCAGTCTTAAGCCTTAGACTTGTAAGTAGATGTATCCAAGAACTTTGCTTAGACCATGAATTCATTTTAAGATAATTCCTGTGGATATTTTTTTAAAAACCAACACTTTAGAAGTAAAAACTTGTTGGTATTTCATCAAGTTGATATTTTAATGAGTATACCAGAGGAAAAAAATTACAGTTATGCTATTTATGACTGAGTCTCACCAAAACATATGGAGGCACATAGGAGCCAATTATATATGGCATTTGGTTGTAGGAAATCCTAAATAATACAAGGAATGTATCAGTGAAATAAATCATTTATATAGGATGGAGAATGCTGGTCCATAAAGCAATAATGTTAATTGTAGCAGAAAGTAATAAAAATGTTTATGTGATGCAGTGGACAATAAGGAAAGATGTTCTAGAGTAGAAGTCTGGAGGAAAATAAATAGGGACAACGAAAAAAATATGCAGCTATTATCTAAACTATAAAAATGAAAAATTCTATAAAATTTAAAAAATATTTTTAATGTTTATTAGATAATTTGTGTGTATAAGATAATAATGTTACAATTATCCTTTTTAAAAAATATGTTTGATTGTTACAGGGTCTCACTGTGCAGCTCAGACTCATAGTGATCCTCCTGCTTTCAGCCTCCCTAGCGCAGTAGTTACAGGCTGGCATGGCCTGTGGTGCCAGGAATAGAACCATGGACTGTGCTTGCCTAAGCTTGCCTAAGTAGGCAATTTAGTCTGTTGAGCTATCTCTCTGGCCCCAGCTATCTTTTTAATGATATAAACATAGTAATGGCATATTCATTACTCAATTGATATGGAACAAAAGGCACAAAAATGGGGGAAATTGGGTTTATGGAAATCACTTATGAAATAAGTTTGAAAAGCAAAGATTTTCTAAATTACATCTCTAAACTGAGATATAATATTTCAATAATCACTTGAAGATAAATTGTTTCAAAAGAAGGAGAAGAACCATTTTTTCCTAAACAGGCCATTCACAAATCAACCTTGAGTCTATTGGAATCAGGTTAGGCCTTACGTAGGTCTCGTGGATACATTGAACCAATGATCCTGTCGATCAGGAAGAGTTGCTGCTCTCGCACTTCATCTGCACTCTTCCCATGGACAGATATAGTACTCGACATTGAGGCCCATCTAAGTGCATTATTGTTATTACTATTTATGCATTTGTTACAGCGTCTCACTGCACAGCTCCAACTCAAAATGATTCTGCTGTTTTCAGCCTCCCCTGTGCTGGGATTATAGGTGGACACCTGCACGCCTGGACTCAGTGGCTGGTGAGGCATATGGTGCTGAGGATCAAACCCCCAGTCCCAGCAGTTGCCTGAGCAAGCCTTCAGTTGGCTGAGCTATCTCGCTAGCCCTTACCTTTTCTAAGTGTAAAGTCTTGCTTTACAGGGAAAAGTGCTGCCTTAGAAGACAGAAAGTCCTGGTTCACTCACTGTTCTGCATCTTCCCGGGTGATTATTTATCATCTTGAGGACTGTGGTGTCTCTAATGACATGGGGACAGTTATCAAAGCAGCAACTGGAAACTCGGCCAAAGCGTTATTGTGAAGCATTTCATAAAAATGGTAATGCACTTTAAAAAGCACTTATTTTCCAGTACACAATAAGTATGAAGTATCAGTCATAATAATTACTGTACAATTATAAAGTTCTACAGAAATTCGGTTTTTTAAAACATGAAGATTCTCTAAATTTAAACATGAAACAAGAGTAAAAAGATATTTTTCTCCACCAGGAATCTAATAGAGCAGAAAACTATTGTTCCATAATAATTCTTTTTTTGAGGATACTCTCTTAAGAAAATTATTTAAATTAGGATAATTTATAGACAATAAGTATTTCCTTTGTTACATTTTCAACATTAAACTGATATAATGATCTTCATTTCTCTTTAGAAAAATGGTATTTCTGAAGCATCATATGATGGTTCTTATCTCTTATTTCAATAGAAAAACACAAATTTCATTTTGAGATAAAGTGTCAAAAATTAGATTTACTCTTTTGTAAATGTGTATACATTCTGCAATTGCAGAAGATATTATGAATATTACATAAGTTTAATATATATATTTATTTATTTTAAGTTAAGTATTTAATTACCTATTTCTCATTTCCCATAAGGAAAAACTAGTATAACTATGAAAGTTAAATTTCTTGTGCTTTTACTAATTTTGGATGTACTTTGAATTTTCACAAATGAAATCATAAGTACATATAAAATGATAGTCCTATGATTTGAAGACTTCTAATAATTTAACCATGATATAAATAAAATTATTTTACAAATTACGATCTAATTCTTTAAGAAATTAGAATTGTACATAGGAATCATTTAAAGATGAAATACTAAAATGATTGATAAAAGTTTCAATTTAAATATGTTACATATACATATTTCCATGTTTCTGCTATAAAATATTATTTAGAAGCTTAATTGCCCTAAATATAAGTTGCTCAAAATTTGATTTTGAGATCAATAGCGTTCTTAAGTAAAAGAATGTGGAGTGAGAAATTCAAGCACAAATTGTGCACGTTATTACACATCTGCTTAGAGGTGTTGCAGTGACAAATTCCAGTGAATTTATTTTTTATATATTTAAAACAACACCACGGGGGGCCCGGCGGGATGGCTCAGTGGTCTAAAGCCCCTGCTTGGGAAAGCTTGGGCGGCTTCAGGGACCGCGGTTCGATCCCCGGCACCACATGCTGCTTCAGCCCTGCCCTGAGGGCAGGCTGAGCCGGCCATAAAAATGATTGAATAAACAAATAAAGGTTCTAAAAATAAATAAATAAATAATAATAAAAAAAATAAAACAACACTATGGTCACATTTGCAGGTTGCAATGAAATAAGAAAATGTTGGTTGAAACAAGTTAAAAATACAGTAAATTTATTATGAAACCACCACTACTAGTCATTGCCAAGAAGTGCGACCATGTCCATTTCTTGTGCATTGCTTCTTCCTGCCTGCCTCTCTGGTACTTAGTGTGCAATCCTGAGAAGAGGGACTCTTCATCTTTGATTAATATCTCAATGACTTATTAGACATAAAATTTTGTGTCAGTAATGAAGAAAGTCATCACTCATTGCGTCAACAAGATTGTTTTGATATATCATTTGGCGTTCATCCAAATTTGAAAATAAACAAAATTCAGCATACACAAACATTTCAGCTTTTATTCTTCTCTCTACCTAAAAAAAGGTTAAAACCACTCCATATATAAACTGAGAGAAACATTTGTTATACCCTCTCAAAATAAATCTTGTTAAATTATAATAGATAACATGTTATAGTTTACTTATTGAAATATTCATGGCATATTTTAATTAAAAGGAAATTAGAAATATAATTAATGAATAGTCCACTATTTGAAAATGCCAAAATTTGTTATGTATTGTAGTTTCTCATTCATTGTAACAGAAAATATCTAACTAAAATTATAATTCCATTGTTGGTTCATTATTCATGAAATATAAATATTAATATCACTTAAGGTAGTTTTTTGAATCCTATCTAAAATCATTTGGGGAGATTAGAAACATTATTCAAATGTTATTTTTAATATGCATACTTAGGACAATTTATTTATTGTAGCTTATTGTGGTCTTTTCTGAAAAAAAAAATATATATTTTTTTTAAATTTTTTTTGTCTTTTTGAGACAGGGTCTCGCTATGCAGTTCAGGCTGGCCTTGAGCTGACTTTGGTAGCCCAGGCTGGTCTCGAACTCACATTGATCCTCCTGCCTCAGCCTCCCAAGTGCTGGGATTACAGGCGTGCGCCACCATGCCCGGTTGAAAAAAAATATTTCCTTATGTTATCAAAACATTTTCAGGTTACAGTAATTAAATATATGAGCATTCTTAATAATACTAAGTATGTTTCTTTAAAATAATTGTGAATGCATGTATACATTTTGTAAACTTTTAATTGATTAACTAATAATTTATCTTGTCATTCTGGAAATCAAGGTCATAATATTGTATATCCAAAACACATTTTAACCCCCAAGTAATGTCTCAGTGCCAGGGACTTTATAAAACTATATTTATTATACTTTATAATTTTTCTAGTAAGTTACATCCTTAATATCATTTCCATTTTTCTGGTTACATATACATTTAAATGTGGACAGACTTAATCAAGTTTGAAAATACTATTTTTAGTCATTCCTTATGAAATAAATACTGCTTTTTGCAGTTCTCCTATTTCTGTGTGTCATTTTAATTTTGTTTATGTAAATATTAGAATAGGCACTCATAATATCTGTTAATAATAATCTTTTTTTTTTTTGTCTTTTTGAGACCGGGTCTCATTATATTCTTACAGCCTCACTTGATCTTCATTTTTCCTCAGTTTGGGATGAGATTATACAGTTATATCTATATTTATGTCTGAGTCTAAATGCATATATATGTTCATCTGTATATGCAACACTTCTTTCTTCAGTGTTGGAATAAGAATATGTATCTATATTTATATCTAAGTCTTTTTTTTTTTTTCTTTTGAGACAGGGTCTCATTATGCAGTTCAGGCTGGCCTTGAATTCGCTTTTGTAACCCAGGCTGGTCTCGAACTCACACTGATCCTCCTGCCTCAGCCTCCCAAGTGCTGGGATTACAGGCGTGCGCCACCACGCCCAGCTATATCTAAGTCTTAATCTATGTTTATATCTATTTCTTTGCCTATATCTATGTATCTATATCTGGAATGTTCTTCCTTTATGATTCATTTTTCCCCCTTCAATATTGTGTCAGCCTTTTTGTTATGTTATCGTTATAGTTACATTTGTTTTATTTTATCTAATAAAGAAATTAATGATGTAGAAAATAAAACAGCATACTCAAAAGATTACTTCAATGTTGATCAAAATTGTCTCCTCCTAATCAAACATTCAATTTTTATGTTTTTAATCTTTTAGCAATATTTTATTTTTACTTAAGTTGGTACTCGAGTTATAAAAATGCTTACAAAAGTAACTGAATGAAAACTGTGGATACAGTACAGATTTCATAAATTTTTTTTCATTTCTTTTCTTTCCTTTATTTTTATTTTATTTTCGTTAAAGGTCTAGGGGTATTCAGGGTCTCATTACTAGATTGGACTTGTAGTGATCTGCCTGTTTATGGCCTCCCAAGAGCTGGGATTCCACGCTTGTGTCACTGTGCTCAGCCTCAATTCTGCTCAGCACGTCCCAGGGGCGAGGCTGCAACTACAGGCCCCTGAACTGAACCCCTGCCCCCTGCACCTGCTTACTGGCACTTTAATCTGCTCTATTTGCCCAGTCCATTCACAGATTTTGTTCAATGAACAGTTTGAAGCAAAAACTTATGTCATATTAGTGCTATCTTTGTAGCTGTGAAAAAGAGAACTGTTTTCAATGAAAGAGAAAGCTACAGAGAATGTTTTTCATATTTTCAGAATAACATCTTGAAACATTAAATATTAAAAATAAAATGATATTTTATCAAATTTCAGCTATCATTTTGTTAATATTGTAAAAATACACATTATATATCACAAACCTATGCTTCTACAGAAATTTTAATGGAAGTCTATCAAGTTCTTAGTAACATTTTAAAGGGATAGATTTTAACCCAAGAGCCAAATAACCTTGAGTCTGGTAATTAACAAAAGTGTAGGTAGCTTAAAACAAAATCATAGGTAAGAAATACTTTATCATAAATGTATTAATTTAATGAATACTTTAGAAATAAATACTTTAAATCTTTTTTTTTTTAACCACATTGACAAGAAACACAGTCATGAAAAACAGTGAAATATCTAAAGTACTTGTGCCACACTGTATACATATGCTATCTCTCTGACTATTGAATTGTTAAATAGTTTTTATGTGTTGCTATATTTTGACAAAATTTTCTCTCAAGTAGCATAACAAATGCACAAAATATTTTCTATACCTCTTGATTATCCACTTGTTTTTATTTTTAAAGTTTATTCTCATGTAGACTATTTTCTCTGCATATATTTAAAATCTGTTGATATATATTCAATTTTCACAAATACTTATTTCCCACATGAAAATGAAGGTACTTTTTTATTATTATTAGGAAAGGAGGGCCACTATGTAGATCTGAGTCAATCAGATCTATATAGATTTGGTAAAATTTGTCAGAAAAATAATTTGCACCCACAAGCAGGCTCAGGGCTAGGGTTTGATCTCAGGGTCTGTCATGCTGTCCCCACCCCCAGAACTTGCTGAGATGGCAGTTGACACTGGGCCTAGTGGTGCATGCCTGTAATCCTAGCTCTTGGGAGTCTGTGAACAGGCAAATCGCTAAGAGTCCGATCTCGTAGTGAGAACCTGAATACCCTGCATAATTTTTCCTAAAATACAAAAAAAAAAAAAAAAAAAAAAAAAAAAAAAAAAAAAAAAAAAAAAAGGAGAAAGAAAGAAGGAAGGAAAGAAAGAAAATAATTTGTTTTGATTATTTAGTTTATTACCTAAGTACATTTTTATTGCTATCAACTTTTTTAAATAAAAAAATGAATTTAAAGGGTATTATGCTATAAAAATTAAATCTAAATTTGCAAGATTAGTTTGCAGTTAGCTATATTTTGACTCTTTGAGGTTAACTTACAAAAAAGAAAAATTAGGAGTCTTTTGAATTTTCTAAAATGAGAAAATACTGGAGGCCGGGGAGATAGCTTGGCACAACTGTCTGCCTGGCAATTGCAAGGTCATGAGTTCAAACCCTAGCCCTGAAAAGAAACAAAACAAAAACAAACACACCAAAAAATAAATAAAATGAGAAAATAACTGAAAACAGAAAGTGCCGAGTGATATATTTTGTGATATTTATGGCAGTTTCTGATAATATATTATGTTTATAAAATTTTATGTTTTGAATATTCACTTCAATGTGTCCTAAACTGTTTAATTTCTGCTTCAGATGTAACAAAACTGTAGCACAAATTACTAAAACTACATGTCTTCTTCAACATATTGGAACAGTTATAATTTCTATTATATGATTCATTTTTATAAACTTTATAATAAACAGCTAAAACAAGTTTGCGTTTTTTTATTTATTCTTTGATATATTACAAAAAGGCAAGCAAGGCCTTCACTGAGTGTATGGAACAATAAACTGAGGTATGTACAGAATATTCACTAAAAGCAACGAATTATCACATTATCCTAAGACTCTTACTGTACACATACAGTGAAACGAAAGGAAGTAATGAGAATTGTGCAAGCTGTATGATTCTAACGATACATAATTCTAGATATGGAAAATCTACAAAGACAGTAAAATGGTGAGTGTTTGCCATGGGTTGGAGCAGGAACAATACAGAAATCAGAGGAATTTTAGACAATAAGACTACTATGTAGGATAACAATGGTGTGTTCATGTCATTACACTTGTGTTCAAGTTCATAAAATGCACATCATCAAGAGTGAACCTCAAGGTGAACTGGAGATTCTTGGGGGATAACAATGTATCAACTCAGGTTCAGTTGTCACAAATGTGCCAATATCATAATGAAAAAACTGATAATGAGAAAGGTTTACCATAAGTAAAGATGTACATGTAATGTAGTTGCATCTTCCTTTCAGTTTTGCTGTGTGCATAAAGGTGCTAGAACATGAGATTTGTCAGAAAAAAAACTCAGTGGCACCTTAACACCTTCATGGAAATGATACTGCACCTGTATTAATGTTCATGAAAATGTTCACTATGTCATTTATCAACTAGAAGAACAAATACTAAGTGATAAGTAATTGATATATGTGTTAAGTATGTTAGCCTATTATTTCTAGAAACAATAGGCTAACAGTAGGCCTTTTATGTTATGTCCTTTTTCATAGAACTATTTCTTCTATTCTTTCAAAGTTTTCCTCATGGCTATGGCAAGAAGTAGAAAAATAAGTCATGGGCCAATGGGGAAAGATTGTAAAAGAACAGAAAACAACGTATTTTTCTTATCATTTTTGTGAGTCCAGATGATTCTGCACTTAACCCTTGCCATAACACATTCATATAATTCAACATTCGTGGAGTTAAATAAAAAACAATATATGTAAGATCTTAGCAAATGTACTTAAAAACAGAAATATTTAGTAGAATAAATAGTTAAATTTTATTTTTACCATATTTAATCCAGAATTTTTTATGCAGAATACTGATTTCTAAATATTTTAAAAATCTTTTTATGGCATTAAATAAGTACTATCTAAAGAAACAAGAATATGGTTACTGTAAAAATTGTAAGGGCTTTTTTTGATTCAACTGAAAATGATAGTAAAATTGATGTATTTTCTATTTATAGAGATCAAGAAAATGTTATCTTACATTAATGGAAATTTAGCTAAATACCAAAAACATTATATATAGAATAAGATACTTTCTGAAAATGTGTAAAAATCAGAAAGAGATTGAAATTGATTTAATACCATACTAATTAGAGATTTAATATTTACACTAATTATGTGAAAACAACTTCAAGTAAAAATTTTTATGAGAAAGATAATAACTAATGGAAAAAATGTAATTTCTGGAGCCAACTACAGTGGATAAGAGTATGATACTTCCTCCCCCATGCTGACTTTTTTTCCATAGACCAATCCAGATGAAATCCAAGAAAACAGGTACCAGACTGTGAAGCTTATGCTGCAGATACACGCAGATAAGCCAACTGTAGTTCAGAATACTCTAACAAATACGAGGAAACAGGCTTGAAGTTTCTCCATGATGTCAGTGACTATTTGGCTTCCCTATTTCTCAGCTTGTTGGTTTATGAAAACAATATTGTTTGGTTAGAACATTTCTACATTTCTTCAAATTAATGTCCCTAATCAATAGTTAAGTGTAATATGTAGTTTCCTGAGGACAACTACATAAATGTCCAAAAGTTGTGAAATAATTCCTCTTTGTTGTCTTCCTTTTCTAAAAGAATATTAGAAAAAATATAAATAACAACAATAAAGACAAACAACCGTTTATCTAGCTCATTAATTTCTACAATTATTTCATTACTATCAAAAAGGAACATGTACTACAGGTTATTGTTTCTAAGTCATTTCACAGTGTTTGGTATAAAGTTATGAAGTGGTTTATATATATATGCACATACACGCATAATGAAAACTTTTTTTTTTTTTCAGAACCAGGCATTGAAATCAAGTTCTTGCACTTGCCAAGCAAGCACTTATTCTACTGGGCTATCTCCCCAGCCCCTTAATGAGAATGTTTAGAGTGGTCTGTAGTATCTGCATTAATCTACGTCTATATTTAGCAATAAATGCCTTTCAGTTTTAGTATGCTTATGAAAAATAAAAATTACTTTTATATTCATGTTTATGTCAGAAAAACTAATTGAATAATTTCCTTAGTCAAAAGTAGCACTTTGAATCTAAACTGAGTAATCTTAAAGCACATTGTTCAAAAAAAATCTCAGGCTATAAGCTTATAAATGTAAATTATTCTACTTTTCTCATCCTCACTATTCTCACTTAATACATGAAAAGAATGGCATTTATTTTAGATGAACTATTCTTCCTAAGTCATTTTCAGTGTCTGATATAGCTAGTTTTGAAAATGGGAGCTACCCTTATTTCATAATTATTGCTGTTGTTACTCATAAAATTTCAAAATCATTATTTTTCATACCTTAGTGGGAAATGAGCATGGAACTTTTAATGATTTTTCTACAATTATATTCTGATAGTAAAGAAACTGAAACAAATTACTGTAATGCATGAACCAAAGAAATTGGAGAACGATCACTCCAGGCATTTTATTGTTTTTGTGAACTTTTGCTAGTAATAGAATTACTCAACAATCATTCAATTACTGTAATTATTAACTATGTCCAAGTGTTTCATTAAAACACAATTTTGTTAATTTTTCTCATAGTAGTGATTAAATTTTTCAAGACTACATCAGCATTCATAGACTATATTAATATATACTGGTGTTCTTTTAAAGTCATTTTATGAGGTAATTTTTTTAATGAGTCTGCAGATGATATTTTAGTTATCTAAAATTGAAATAAATCAAAAGTTATATGTGTATTACAAGTTCCAGATGAAATAATTATTGAGATATTATTGTATTTCATTGAGTTAGAAATGAAAACACAGAACAAGAACAGAAGGGGCTGTACCAGTAATAAAGAAAACACATATAACAAAACTTTTCATCAGTTTTCTTTATTACAACAATGGAGACACAGAAGTACATAAAATAAAACGACATTTAATATATTATGAACACATGCATAGAATTACACACAGAACTGGATATTATGCTGGATGTTTTAAATAAGGGATGATATCAACGACAATGCACTAATAACATGTACATATTTTTCAATAAAATAATCTGTGATGAAAACAAATGCAATTAAAATAGTCAAATTATTCACTTTAAAAGAGAAGCATTATACATAAAATTAATGTAAACTATGAGCCAAGATTATTTTTGAACTAGCTCAACAGTTATATATATATATATGTATATATTATTTAAAACAATTTTAATTGGATAAAAACTAGTCAGATAGTTTCACAGTACCAATTTATATATATATATATATATATATATATATATATATATAATCCAGTATAATTATTTTAAAAGTATGCTGTTTTAATTTTATGCAATCTTCATGACATGTAAATAAGAAAATTTAACTGTAAAATACATGTGTATTGAAAATATAATATATCGAGATTAAATGCAATCAACATTTAATTAATTTGCATTTGAAATTTAATTCTACTTGGAGGAATATATCGACACAATACTTAAAATAAAAGTCTGCCAACAAAGTAAATCAGATGCCATTCAGACCATTTCAAGGGAACTTATGGATCATTTACACGTATGCATATTTTACATTCTGTAATTATTGTCTTTGCTCACTTTCATCAAGTAATAGCAAGTTGATACTATAGGTATTATGTTTTTTGGTAACACGAACAGATAAAGTTATCTTCAACATTAGTAAACATTCATAGAGTATGGCAAATTATTAAGTTATTCCTCTATTTAACTGTTTCATAATTGTTTCATGTATTCGGTACAGGCTCTCACTCTGTAGTTCAGACTCATGGTGATTCTCCTGTTTTTCAGCCTCCAGAGCTTTAGGATTACAGGTATGAACCACTACGCCCAGCCTCCGTGGCTGGCAGTGGTGCCAAGATCAGGGATAAAACCCAGTCCCTTCGCTGCTCTAAGCAGGAGCTTAGATTGCTGCACTATCTAACCAGCCCATTTAATAATCTTAACCAAGGTAACAACAACAACAAAAAATTTCAAAAGAAAAATTGATAATGAATCCATTGTTTCATTTCAGGGAAATTAAATTAGATTTAAGCTGAAAATTTTGTCACTTACAAAAATCAGATTATACATATAATTATATATAATTATTATTATATAATTATATAAATAAATATTGTGAACACATAAGTGATAATATATACTATGTAAATATTTAAAAGATATACAACTAGAATAATAATTCTTTCATATTAATTTGGAATAGGATAAATATTAGATTAGTTTTTCTTTAGTTAAATAAAAAATTGACACTAATAATGTAAATTTAAGTGTTGAGTATTAATGATTAAATAATTTTCAACTGATATGGAAATGGAGAGACAACTGATTTTATTTTATATTGTGATCAATCCGTGGGCTATCTGGGGGCTCTCCGCTCTATTCCACTCAGCCTTGGGCCAGTGGAATATGGACTAAAACCTCCAATAACTCTGAGCTAATTTCTTTCCTTCATTTTGGGTGTGAGGGATTTGTCTCAGCAATGAGAGAAGAGTAACTAAGACATACATACAACTATTGGGCTCAGATTTTCTATTTTGAAAGAAAAAATTTAAGATGAAGAGGTATAGGAAATGAATCCTATTTATTCATGGTCAGAATGAGAGAAAAAAGACAGAAGATAAGACCAAGAAGAGAAAAGAGAAAATCGAAGGAAATTAGAAAGAAAGAACAGTTCAAAGGAGAAAGCTAGTGTTATGTGAACTTATTGAAGTTAAAGAATATTACATTAAACCCTATATGAGCTTTAATAAAATTACATATTTAGTTACTTCTCTTTTATCCATCATTTTTTTCATTGGGTAAAATCATAACATAAGAAATGCATAAAGAATTCACAATCTAGGCAATGTCATAACTTATTTAACATAAAATATATCATTAACAGTTATAACATTTTTAAAAGGATGACCCAGTTAAAAAAATTTCATGTTTAAATTTCTAAATTACAAAGTATTATGAATAAATAATCCTAAATCCAACTCCACATCACTGAAACTACTTTGGAGTTTGTTGTACTTCAGGTTTTATTTAAACCAAGGCTAATACATGTCATTTTATATAAGCAGGAAAATTTATGATAATTTTCTAATTGACTCAAATTGTATAATTTGTGCAGCATTGTACATAAATGAAATTTTAGTTGTGAATTTAAAGAGAAATAATAGATATTTTAAAAATTGCTTACTTGAAATTAACTTATGCATGAATTTGTTATATCTACATATATATCAAAATTACTCAGGCATAAATGGTAAAGCCAATGTTAAAAATTCATTTTTATATCTTTAAATTTTTTCCAAACTTTAGCTACTTAGGGCTGGCAAGATAACTTAAGAGACTAAGCACCTGCTTAAGTGGTGTAGGGACCAGGGCACCAGGGTTGGATGCCTGTCACCTCATACACGCTGGCCTCACCCCTGGGCGGGCTGTGCCAGCTATGGAGACCAGGCATGAAAAACTTTCACTACTCTAGGAATAGTTAAAAAATCAGGGATAATGGATTAAGCCAATAAATATATCAGCCCTGTCTGTGCAACTTGCATATAATGAGATAGAATAGATATTGAATATAGAATTTATAAAATTATATTTAGTCTTCATTACCAACAGTGGTGAGAAAGAAAGGATCCAAAATGACAATTTATCTGGAGGTTTTTCATGTGAGAAGTAGCTCCTTGAGGGGACACCCACTTGGGACTCCCCTCCTGTCCCGCTTTTGGACAGGACCTTTCTTTCTGTCAAGAAATATGTTCTGTTCAGAAGAAGAAGAAGAAGAAGAAGAAGAAGAAGAAGAAGAAGAAGAAGAAGAAGAAGAAGAAGAAGAAGAAGAAGAAGAAGAAGAAGAAGAAGAAGAAGAAGA
>PVJA010015602.1:0-22161 GCA_004027025.1 Myocastor coypus
TCTTCTTCTTCTTCTTCTTCTTCTTCTTCTTCTTCTTCTTCTTCTTCTTCTTCTTCTTCTTCTTCTTCTTCTTCTTCTTCTTTGTCTTTTAGGGAAAGGTCTTTAGGATCTTACTACTAGATCGGACTCATAGTAACCCACCTGTTTATAGCCTTCCAAGAGCTGGGATTACAGGCTTGTGCCACCACGTCCAGTCTCAATTGCTGTCTCAGTGTGCCCCGGGGGTGGGACCAACACGGCAGGCCCTGGGTCTTTATAAATTACTGTCTCTGAAAGCCTGTTGTAGTAGTACAAACAGATTAACACACTGTCAGCTATAGCTTTTGGTATTATGTGATTGAACTTTAATAGAACCCACACACAGCAACAATGACAAGGTGACAGGATCACTTCTTTTTTTTTAATTTGTTTTTATAAGCAGAATAGATTTATTGGGGGAAAGAAAGCTCCTGTCTGAGAGAGGGATAGCAGGGGGACCTAGGTGGGTTGTCCCCAACAGTAACATTTCTGTTTACTGAGTAGTCTGACGTAGTCATTGGTAGCATGTCTGGTTTAGTGTTTTTATGGGAAATTCAACCGATTTCATTCGAATTATTAAAAGCTGAGAGTAGAGGATCCAGGTGGTAGAGTAATGCTAACAATTATATTAAGCACTTAGTATGTCTCATAGTTCTAAGAAGCTCTTTATGTGACAGCTTTAAGAGTTGGTTACTGTTAACAATCTCTAACAGTATTTTACACTGGGAAAGCTGAGCAGCAGACAGGTTAAAGGAGCCTGCCAGAAGCCATAGAGCTAGAAGAAAGAGAAGCTGGAAATCAAGCTCAGACACTGATCCCAGAGTCCACACTTTAACCATATATATGCCACCATTCTTTCCACTAATAAACTCAAGACTGGGCTGAGGCACTCTGGTAGAGTAAAGATATGCCACAGAAATAGCTCCTGCTGGTCATAGCTACTGTAGTAAGTAGTAGCTACAAGCAGTAAGTGAATAGTATGAAGAAAATAAGCCATTTCTGCATCAGATAAGTAGGGATACAGCCCTGAATACCATTCAGATTGTGAGGAATCCCTACACTGCCCTGAACAACGTTGGACAACCTGCTTCCTAGGACTGCCATACTGGAGGATGCAGAAAGCCTATGGAGCAGTGTGCAGTGTGTGGGACAGGCTGTGGGCTTCAGCCTGTTTGTGTGTGGGCTTTTTTTTTTTTTTTCTTAGAGTTTTTATTTTATTTATTTATTTTTTTCTTGTTTCAGAACCTTTATTTTGTTTATTCACTCATTTTTAAGGCCGGCTCAGCCTGCCCTGAGGGCAGGACTGACGCAGCATGTGGTGCCGGGGATTGAACTGGGGTCCCTGAAGCTGCCCAAGCCTTCCCAAGCAAGCGCTTTAGACCACTGAGCCATCCTGCCAGGCCCCTCTTGGGCTTGTTTTATGTGGCCAGAACTTAGGATCTAACCTAGTCTTACAGGTGCTGATGAGAGTGGAAGTCAGGCTGAGTTGCCAGGAAAGCCACAGGTCTCCAAGCAAATGAGAAAAACCAGACTGTTCAGTCTACCTGAGTAGACTCCAGCTGAGGGTGCTAACAAGGCAGGTGGCAAAAGGACAAGTGGAGTACCTGGCTCGGGGACTGAAGAGCAGGTGATACTCCTGTTTAAGGAGTCCTGATTCCTCAGGGTTTTCCTTTGCCCTTAATAAGCACCATGATCCTGGTCTTAATGCAGATCTGGTTATATTGTTGTCAATGTACTACTACTAAATCTGTAGAGATTCATACAATGTAAATCTTACCCCCAAACTAACCAGTTACATTAAACTTAATTCACTATGTAACTCAATTCATAATATGGTACCCGAGGAATGCTGGTAGTTAATGACTGAATTGCAGAAAACAATAGAACAAAGATAAAGCCATAGCATAGTTTATTTATTCTATTATTTTAATTTTTTTTCTTGTTTCAGAATTTTTGTTTGTTTATTTATTTATTTTTATGGCCAGCCCAGCCCGCCACAACACCCTCCATGGCAGCAAGAGTGGCGCTGAAATGCGTAATTACTTGGTCTTGATAGAGCATCCTGGGTCAGACTTGCTCTCCTACCAGAGGAAGCTAGAAAGCTGCAGCAACACATGAGGTGAAGGTTTTAGATGTTAGGCAAGAAACAGCATAGAGACCGGGTCCCCGAAAGGACAAAGGCAGACGTGGTGAGCTGTGGGATCTTCTTGGCTTGCTGCCTAGAGATACTTTCTACTCTGCAATGTGGGAAGTGGAAAACAGCAGCTGAGCCAGGTTGAGAAAACGAGATAAAAGCATTTCAGCAAGCTGAAAAGCTGTATGTCATTTGTTTCCCTCTCCTAGTAGTTGTTAAGGTAATTTGCACTGAGTGATTTGTGAGTATTAGACCAGCTGTGTGGGTGACTCACATCTGCTGTGCATTTTGTTTTCTTATCGTTCTCACTTCTGACATTGCCTATCAAGAGTTTCTCAGCAAAATACCACTTAAAAATTTGTTGAAAAGCTGGGTGTGGTGGCGCACGCCTGTAATCTCAGCACTCAGGAGGCTGAGGCAGGAGGATTGGTGCGAGTTTGAGACCAGCCTGGGCTAGGAAAGTGAGCTCAAGGCCAGCCTGAACTGCATAGCGAGACCCTGTCTCAAAAAGACAAAAAAAAAAAAAAAAAAAAAAAAAAAAAAAAAAAAAAAAAAAAAAAAAAAAAAAAAAAAAAAAAAAAAAAAAAAAAAATTGTTGAAAGACAGGGTTGGTGAGATAGCTCAGTGAATTAAGCACCTGCTTAGGCAAATACTGGGACCACAGTTTGATCCCTGGCACCACATGCTATGCCAGCCCCTCCCCTGGGCACACTGAGCCAGAGACTGAGTCAGGGTATGGTGGTACATTCCTGTAATCCCAGCACTAGGAAGGCTGAAAATAGGAGGATCACCATGAGTTTGAGCTGCGTAGTGAGACCCTATACCAAGTACATAAAATACAAAAACCAAAACCAAAAAAAAAAAAATCTTGTTTTCTTTCTTTTTTTTTTTTTTTTTTTGTGGGATCAGGGTTTGAACTCACGACCCTGTACTTGCCCAGCAGGCACTTGTGCCTCGGAACTATCTCCCCAGCCCCAACCAATCTTGTTGAAAGTTGTTTTGTTTTAAATCTCAGAAATTTTCTCCAGCTTTTTTTTTTTTTTTTTTGGTTTAGGGAACAATCTACAGGGTGTTCAGGGTCTCACTACTAGGTTGGACTCTAGCGATCTGCCTGTTTACAGCCTCTCAAGAGCTGGGATTATAGGTGTGCACCACCAGGTCCAGTCTCTGTTGTCCTCTCAGCTTGCCCTGGGGGCAGGGCTATCATGGCAGGCCCAGGATGGAACCTGGCCCCTGTGCCTGCTTGCAGGTGCTTTAATCTGCTGAGCTATTTGGCCAGCCCTAAAGTAGAGAAGCATTTCTCTTTTTTGGGGGTGGCTCAGGGTCTTGGTCTGGTAAGGCAGGTGGAGCTGGGGATCTAACCGCGGTCCCCTGGGCCTGATGGTGTTTGCCAGAGCATGTGCTTAAACAACTAAGCTAACCTGCAAGCTCCCACCATCTTTCCTTTGGAAACACTTTGCCAGTGTTTTCAAACTCCTAATGAGTCTGAAATAGATGCTTTCATGGGGTCTGATGTTATATTTTTCAAGCAGGAGATTTCCTTTGACATTAATAGTCCATTTATGCCCAAAAAGAAGCATTTCTGATGTGTCAGGCCTTAACAATACTACTGTTAAGTAAACACTCTGACAATTCTAAAGCCAAAAATGGTAAAACTCATTTCATTAAAAAATAACTGAAGAGAACTGGGTAGAGTGGTGCATATGTATAATCTAGTTCTCTGAGAGGCTGAGGCAAGAGGATCACTAGTTCAAGGACAGCTTGAGCAACTTAGGGATTCACAGTCCGACTGTGTCTCGATACATACATGCACACATGCATGCAAATAAACAAGGGCTAAGGATGTAGCGCTGTGTGAAGGCCCTGGGTTCTAGCCTCAGTGCTGCAGTAGCCAGCTGAGAGAGGCTAGGGGCTGCTGCTGAGGGGCAGAACTAGCATGTGTGAGCCTGTGGGTCTGCTCCCTGGCTCTACATGGAGAAACAAAACAATAAATAAGTGCAAGCAAGTGCTACATTAAGATTGTTCTTTGGCAACTGATAGGTTAGGCAGAAGGTGTAGCAATGTAGCTGTGCACCTGCTACCTGGAACCTGCTCCCCAGGTAGCATCAGGACTCCTGGCAGCTGCAATCTTTGCTACAAAACTCTGTGATGGGAAACTTGGCTACTGACAACCTAGACTTTATAGTACCAAGCATCAAAAAAACGGCTTGACTTTCTATTCTACAATCTAAACAGTACTCCTGGTGTATACCCTAGGCCCATCAGTGGTGGCCACAGATAGTTGGTTAGGGACTCCTTGGGAGAAAATGATGTGAATGGAGTTGGGGGGGGGGAGTTTTCAGAGAAGGGGAAAATCTTTTTATTATTATTATTTAAAATTTTTTTTTGTTTGTTTCAGAACTTTTGTTTGTTTGTTTATTTTTATGGCTGGCTCAGCCTGCCCTGAGGCTGGTGCAGCATGTGGTGCCAGGGATTGAACCGTGGTCCCTGCAGCTGCCCAAGCTTTCCTAAGCAGGTGCTTTAGACCACTGAGCCATCCTGACAGGCCCTCTTTTTATTATTATTAGTACATGTTCATGGTACATGCTGTTTACCATCATCTTGGGGAGTAGTTAGAGGCATGTGACATAGCCTGATTCTTTTTTGTTAATCCTCTTCCCTCCTGCCTCCTCTAAAACCCCTTTCCCAATGTTAATATTGCAAATTTTCTTTCCTTCATGTTAATATTATGTTCACAACATGTAATGTTTATATTCATTTGTGTCAGTGGTGGCAAATCTATGGCATGCATATTGGTTTCTCTTCTAAGCTAAAAAATATTAATGTTTGAGTTTTTTTCTAAACTAAAACCTCAGCATTCAGGTTTCATTGCAGTGTTGGCACTTGGAGATAAGTAAGTGGCTTTTGGTGGCTGTTTGGGCACTGGTCTCTAAGAGGCTCACCACCGCTGACTTGGGTTATTAGGTTCCTTGGGTGATGTACCTTTGTTCTCCTTAGGAGAGGGGCTTTCTGTTGCCAGGGTGCTTAGAAGTCAGACAGCAGGCTGTTACCATGGGAGGAGCACCAAGAGTAACTTGGGGCGCTGTTTATAGATTGATAGATTCTTTGGGATGCGCTACATAGATGAGTGGCTAGGATCTGCTTGTGGGATAGCGTGTGTCACCCACAGCCTACAGTGCTGTTGGTTCAGTAAGCCAGCCAATATTTCTCCACCACTAAACGACCTTCTGTTTCAGCAGAAAAAACTCCAACATCCTATGCATGGTGGGGAAATTTGTTTTGTTCTGAGCTCTTGTCTCTTACCAACTGTGTCCAAAGAAACACCAGATGTTCCTGCCTCCTTTTCTGATCTGGAAAATTCTTCTCCTCTTTTAGTAGTAAACTTAATCCTGTCCCCTCTGAAGTCCCCTGGGGCTGATTCTGATTTACCTCTCCCAGTAATGCACTGTCATCTTTATCTGTGTGGCTGTAGCATTCATTGTGCTGTGCTGTCATTATTTGTCCCACCAAGCTAGATATTACTTAAAGGTAAAAATTGTCCATTAATCTTTACAGTTCTAGATCTGAGCAAATACTTAGTAGTAGAAAAAGAATAAACATAATATGAAGTTTATAAAAACAAACATTATAAATAATGTAATGACACTGTAATATGATTCTAGTAAAATATTATTATATTTTCTTGACTAGCCAGGTTAGGGATAGCAAAAAGAAAAAAAAAAAAAAAAGGATCAGGATTATTTGGATTTCTGTTTTCAACTATGATCAGTTTTTATGCATGACTTCAAAATGTAAAATGGAATTATAGGCACAATTATTAAAATCTATCAAAAAGGATATTTTGTCTCTAGCTTTAAGACCAAACTGGCTGCAGCACTGGCAAGATGTCGGATCAAACACGATGCTCTTTCCATTTATCACATTCTGCCGGAAACGGTGAGGAAGCAGGAGCTGAGAGCCGCCACGCTGCCGCTTTATGCTTGGATAAATACGTGTAAGATAAGGTGAAAGTTTATTTTATTTTATTTTACTTTATTTTTGTTTCAGAACCAGGGATCGAATTCAGGACCTTGCACTTGCCAGGTAGGCATTCGTGCCCCTGAGCTATCTCTCGGCCCACATTTGATTTTTTTTTTTGAACTGGGGTTTGAACTCAGGCCCTTGCACTTGCCAGACAAGCACTTATTCCACTGAGCTATCTCCCTAGCCCCATGGTGAGAGTTTAGTCAGGTTTTTTACTCATAGTCTATATTTCAAGTCTCCCTCTTTTGTTTATTTATTTATTTATTTATTTATTTTTTGGTCTTTTTGAGACAGGGTCTCACTATGCAGTTCAGGCTGGCCTTGAGCTCACTTTTGTAGCCCAGGCTGGTCTCGAACTCACATCGATCCTCCTGCCTCGGCCTCCGAGTGCTGGGATTACAGGCGTGCGCCACCATGCCCGGCTAAAGTCTCCCTCTTTTAAAATGATGTGATGAGAAAGATTGTCTCTTTTTTTTAGACAGAAACTTGCTTTGTATCCCAGAGTAGTCTTAAACTCCCTCTGTAGCCCAGTTGGCCTCTATAATTCTCAGTGATCGTCCTGCTTCAGCTTCCCAAATGCTGAGATTACAGGTGTGCATGACCAGTCCTGGCTAGAAGTATTATGTTAAGGGCGGTAGTGGGAGCATACCAGGAGAGTAATTGTAGAGTTCTAATTTAATTCCAGATCTTATCACCAAATTATTGAACTATGTAATTGCATAATTATGGTAACTTTTCTGTTTCTAATTATCTCTTTATTTTTATTTATTTTTTTTGGCAGGACTGGGGTTTGAACTCATGACCTTGCACTTGCCAGGCAGGCACTTGTGCCATGGAGCTGTCTCCCCTGCTCGTATCTCTTAACTTCTTATTAGCTAAAATTATGAGTTTCATTAGATGTAACATATGCAGTAATATTTTGTTACAGGAAGAAGTGTTAATTACAAAAGTAATTGTACCCTAATATTGTATATTTACAGCCCTGAAGAAGTTTATAATAATTTGAAGAAACAAGGCTATAATAAGGTCAAATCTGTATTGCATATTGATGACAAAGTCTTTGCTGTGGACCAACATTGCTATGATGTCTTAATTTTTCCATCTCATCTTAAAAAAGATCTTACAAATATAGATCTTTTCAAGGATAATAAACTTATTTTTCAGGTAAACTACTATTTACTTTCATTGTGATTTTCAGCACTCTTAGTTATTCAAAGAATTCCTCTAAACAGTGTTTATATTTTTAATGGATTATCGAGAAGGCTTATAAGGCATAATTGTCACTGTGAGTAAAACTGATACCTCTTCAGTCGGTGCTACTGTTGTGTCTTGGCCATCATACTCTTGTGAAGTTGTGAAAAACCCATTCTCCTCTCCAGACTCTTAGGAGAGGTCGCTGGCCCCTGAAAGGCTGCTTTATTTTCTCTTGGGGTGGCTGCAAGGGCAGCAAGGGCGGCGGCAAGGGGACCTTTCATTCTCGTACTTTGGGCTGCTGGCATCTGTGCTGCCTGGCCTATGAAAGGGCAGTGCTTTGTTCTTCTCATATTGTCCACAGCTTGGGTTGCAGGAGGTGGGCGATGGCTATCAGGAGGAGGAGGATAAGAGGAATAACAAGGTTTCAATAGAGTGAAAAGTAAACAGTCCAGTCCAAACCACTATAGCTAACTTCGTTTTATACCCTTAGCCTCTAGTTCTGGCCTAGATTCGCTACAGTTTATTCCTTCCCTACAACCATGTTCTTGAGTAGAGTTTCTTACCTTATGAAGCGCTGAGATCAATGTCTTTTCAGATATCTTAATTTTATTCTCCTGAAGCTGGTTAATAGCACTGTAGGTGACAGTGCAATGAGAAAGGAGAAAGAAAAATGCAAGAGCAGATGAATGGGGCTTTCTTTGTTTCTTTGACCAGGTTTTTTTTTTTTTTTGTGGGACCGAGGTTTGAACTCACAACTTTGCACTTGCCAGGCAGGCACTTGTGCCACGGAGCTATCTCCCCAGCCCCCAATGACCAGGTATTCTTGAATGAGTAGGACTGGGAGCTAAGACAAGACATTACTAATCTGCTGGCCATGTGTTAGTGACTTAGGTTGAGTGAGGTTAAGCTTTTTGTTATAAATATTCTTAGTGGTTTTCCTAGTTAACTTTTATTTATTTATTTATTTATTTATTTATTTATTCTTTCCAGAACCAGGTATCAAACTCAGGACCTTGCACTTGCCAGGCAGGCATTTGTGCCCCTGAGCTATCTCCCCAACCTCTTCCTGGTTAACTTTTAGTGAGACATACATTGTGATGTTTTAAACCGAAATGGGTTGACTATCTCTTCAAGATCTCTACCAAGTACTTTCTTTTATCTAAGGTAAAATGAAGTCAGTTTATGTTTCTAGGCAGGCCCTTTGAAATTTTAATCATACTTTTTTTTGTAGGACAAATCTCGAAGTCTCGCAGTCCATTCTGTAAAGGCTTTATTAAATATGGACGATGATATCTTAATGGTCAATGCAGGTTCATGGTACACAGTTGCCCATATGTCTATCTTAACAAGTAATAACACCTCAAAAATATTTGTGTGTGGAGTACAGTCACAAGCCAAGGATCCTGACTTGAAGAACCTTTTCAAAAAGATGGGATGTAAAAGTATGTACAGATAGTTGTTTAGTAATTATTGTTCTGTAGGAGTTAAGAAATTTTTAAAATGTTTCAATTTATGTTTTGTGATATATAGTTTTTATATGTGAACTAAATTCTTAAAAAATTCTCACTATATTATACTGGGTTCTTTTTTTTTTTTTTTTTTTTTTGAGACAGGGTCTCACTGTGCGGTTCAGGCTGCCTTTGAGCTCACTTTTGTAGCCCAGGTTGCCTTGAACTTGCAGTGTTGCTCCTACCTCACTGTGCTGGGACTGCAGGTACCCGCCTCCACGTCCCACTGTCAGGCTGTTCTTATTTAATGTTACTTTGACTGCTGTAGGTTAATTAATATGTTGGTACTTCTGAGTTGTTGTTAGTATTTAGCCCTGACACAATTTGAAGCTCAAACATTTGGATGAAATAAATGAGTATCTTCATTCAATAAATAAAAATACTATCATGGGCCCGGCAGGATGGCTCAGTGGTCTAAAGCACCTGCATAGGAAAGCTTGGGCGGCTGCAGGGACTGCGGTTCGATCCCTGGCACCACATGCTGCGCCAGCCCTGCCCTGAGGACAGACTGAGCCGGCCATAAAAATAAACAAACAAACAAAAGTTCTGAAACAAGAAAAAAAAATACTACCATGTAAGTATATAATTTAAAAAGATGATGTTCACGAGTGGAAACTAAGTGTTTTAGGCTTCCTGTTTTTTTTAATTAAAAAAATTAACAATGCACTGTTTATACCCCTTAAATAAGCATACCAAAAGAGACCCAAAAAGATATGTAATGCATATATGGACAAAGAGACACAAAGAGATTCTGGTAAAGAAACATTTGTAGAATGTGGTATACAGCTCAGCAGCACAACATGTGCCTAGCACTTGAAAAAAATCTTAGATATAAAGATACTTATAATTATGAAGGGTTCAGCTCATCAGCATATATAAGTGTTAAAGATGTATGAATGTAACATCATAGTCCTGAAATGTATAAAGCAAAATTATTTAGAATGGACAAATACTTGCTTATATAGCAAATGGTATGGAATACTTGAAAAAATATAACTCACAAATCAGTATAAAAAGGTTGTAGGATAGAAAATGAATATATTAAGCCTCATGTAGTCTTAGGGTGGCTTCTGGAGTGCGTGACTGATTCTTGATCCAATGCTGGAATTTCAGGTGTGAGTGCTAAATCCTGGCCCTGGGGTGGGGAACCTGCATTACAATGTAAGAGGGGAGAAAGGTTTGCTAGCTGCAGAACTGCTGCCCCTCCCTTTGCTCGTTGTTCTTTTCAACCACCCTGAACAGTTGTTCTCTGCCATGTGCCACTCTGCTTTGGGGCCAGCTGAGTATGGACTGAAACCTCCACTAACTGTGAGCTAAGTAAACCTTTTGTTCCTTAACTTGGGGTGTTGGGTATTTTGTCCTAGCAGTGAGAGAAAAGTAACTAACACGTCTATCTGGTAATCTAAGCAATTACTTTGAAGATAACGATATGCAATATATTAACCGTGATTAATCTCCAATTACTGTGTTTTGAAATTCTGCATCATTGTTTTTATTTTTTTCTTTTTAAAATAAGATAAAATAGTATCCCAAGATATAAAATATTCAATAGTGCTTCTGTCAAAGAAGAATGTAAGACCTCCTTTTAAAACAGTGGAACATTAATAAAAGAAAGAAGCCTGCACAGATGGAGGAATAGACCACGTTCATGAATTGAGCAATAACCTGTCATAATGATATTTCTCTCCAAGTTACTCTTAGAGGTTCAGTTCAATTCCAATAAAAATTCTAGTAGCTTTTGGTGGAATCAATTTTTATGGTGGCCAAATATATCCCCTGAAGACACTAAAAATGAAAAAAAAAAAAGACACTAAAAATGAAGAACAAAGTTGGAAGACTTTATTTCAGTGAAAGATTTTTCCTTTTTTTTTTTTTTTTCCAATTTTTTGGGATAGGCTTATGCTATATAGCACCAGCTGGTCTCAAATTCAGGACGGGCCTCCTGCCTCAGCCTTCTGAGTGTTGGGATTACAGGTATGCACCAATATATCCAGATCTCACTGGGAATTTAGATAAAAGCTGAAACACCAGAGTATTTAAGGCAATGTGGAGGTGGGTAATAGACCAGGGTAACAGTTCAGAGTCCAGACAAGACCCAAGTGCAGAGTTACTTCATTTATGACTGAAGTGACACTGCAGAAAGTTGAGAAAGAGAAGAAAGAGCCTTTTGGCAAATTATGCTGAAAAAAAGTGAAAAGAATGTTTTTATAACAATATGCCCATCGGGCCCGGCGGGATGGCTCAGTGGTCCAAAGCCCCTGCTTGGGAAAGCTTGGGTGGCTTCAGGGACCGCGGTTCGATCCCCGGCACCACATGCTGCGCCAGCCCTGCCCTGAGGGCAGGCTGAGCCGGCCATAAAAATGATTGAATAAACAAATAAAGGTTCTGAAGCAAGAAAAAAAAAATTATTAAAAAAAAAAAAAACAATATGCCCATCAAAAATCCTCTTGAATTTGTTACAGAGAAATAGGTCAGGACCTAGAAGTAGGTTAAGATTTCTTAAACAACACGTATGAAGTCCTAACTATACAAGAAATTGTTGATAAGTTGGGCTGCAGAAAAATTTTAAAAACCAGACTTATGTGGGTTAGGATTGCAAAGACAGGCCATAGAGGAGTATATAAATTGATGAAGAGCTTTTATGGATCATGTGTAAGAAATCTTATGAAGTACTAATAAAAAGGAGATACATTAATGTGTAAGAGACATGACCAAGTATTTCACAAAAAAAGATATTCAAATGGCAAACAAAATAACTTACATAAAAATGTCAAACCCAGTAGTAACCAGAGAAGTGCAATTAAAGTCACAACAGCTCACTAGTACATACCTATGGCATGATTAAGATGTAAAAGGGACTGGGGAGATAGTTCTACAGTCTAAATGCCTGCCTGGCAAGTGCAAGGATCTGGGTTCAAAACTGGGTGTGATGGTGCACGCCTGTAATCCTAGCACTGGAGAGGCTGAGACAGGAGGATCATTTTGAGTCCAAGCTGTGTAGTGAGACCCTGTACTAAATAAATAAAGATTTCTTTAAAAATGTAAAATGGGAAGACTGGCAGAGCCTTCAGAATGGCCAGGCACTGTGTGTGGCACTTAAATTTGTATCATCCTTCAGCAGTGCTCCCTGACATTGAACTACTCCTTCATTATGACCCTGCATTTCCTCCCCTTTTCCCTCCCACTAAAGCATTGTGCATGCCGTGTGACCAGTGGGCATGGGGAGTGTGGCTGCCATGTACCATCCAGGGGAGGGGCAGGGATCTTGCCTCCCAAAAGCATCCTGGAGAGCTTCAATGTGCACGCACAGCAAGTTTCAACTGTGGTTCTGTTAAAAAAGCATGTTCACAGCAGATTGGAACATGAGGAGAGTGAGTGAAGAATTTGTGCCACCTGTTTTTTTTTTGCCTTTTTGAGACAGGGTCTCACTATGCAGTTCAGGCTGGCCTAGAGCTCACTTTTGTAGCCCAGGCTGGTCTCGAACTCCTGCCTCAGCCTCCCAAGTGCTGGGATTACAGGCGTGAGCCACCATGCCCAGATTGTGCCACCCGTTTTGATGGTCAGACAAAAGCGCCACAGTCTACCATTTTCACTGGGGTTGTGTGCTTGGGCCACATAAGCTTCCAGCTCTTTAAGAAACATCAAGCCACCCTGGGGATTTGCAGAGAGATGAGCTAAGAGGCCACCGCACACAGGCAGGTGTGGCGCTGACTTGTGGCAGGTGATGCACATGGGCCGTGGGTGGGCGCCGGCGTGTGGAGCCATGAAGGCTGTTGGGCTGTTCACCTGGATAGGTTGGGCTGTCCTGCGGAAGGAGCTGGGTTTCGGGCAGGTTAGGTGTAAGATACCTGTTCACTGCTAAGTGGCAGCAGCTGTCAGGCATTTGAGTGTAGATATAAGCGCGGAACTTGTCATCATGTAGATTTACTGTCATAACCCTTGGAAAGAAATCCAAAGGCATGGACATAGCTATACAAAGAGGGCAGGAAGTTCAATAAGAAGAACCCACTAGAGAAGAAGTGTTGAAATAAAGTGAGTCCAGACACTGGGCCGGGTATCTTTCTGTGGTCTTCTAGCTCCAAACTCCCTTGGCCACTTTGTGACACTGGCAGTGTTCCTGTTGCCCCTTTCCTGGGGCCAGCTGGCTCCACATCCCCTCTTGGGGCTTCCCACACCCTCTCTCCTCCAGAGGGCCATTCTCTCTGGAAGGCTGTCTAGGATTCTAGTAGTGTAACCCAGAGCATGTTTGGTAATCTTGCCCTATCCCCAGAGGGTTGGTCTTAATGCAGGGGCACAGAATAACCTGAGGGAGGTGCGCTCTCTGAAACTGAATCACAAGGTGCATAGAGGGAAGGGAATAATGCCCACCTATGTCTATTATGGGTTCAGCACCTTAGGCTGTGCCTTTTAAATGTTCTTAATATCCATTTATTTTCCTGGGAATGGCAGCATATAAAAATGTAAAAGCAGAAGAGATGTAATATCAAACATCACTGTATCTGAGATGCCATGCTATGCCTAGCTACTTTGTTTCAGTGTTGGGCACAATTTCATAAGGAAACTTTCCCATGTTAATCATAAGGAAAGAAAAAAAGTCATAAGGAAAGAGAGGTTTGCAGAGCTTATGGAGCTTACAGAGCTTAGGACACTACCTGGTGTAGTAGATAGTGGAGCTGGGAGTCAAATTCAAATCTGTGTTTCTGAAGCCCCGTTCTCCCAGTGTCTTATATTACTTTAAATTGGATCTGAGGTTCAAGAAAAAAAAAAATATGTAATTTTAAATGTCAAACTTTCTTTTAGGTAGAGCAGGTACTTTATTAAGAAAATTTCTGGGCCAGGGAGATAGCTTAGCAGTTTAAACACCTACCTGGCAAGTGCGAGGTCCTGAGTTTGATCTCCAGCACCAAAATAGAACAAAACAAAAAACTAAGAAAAAACACCCCTAAGGAAATACTTGTATAGACTTTGGGAGGTTATTAGAGAGTGACATCCTCTTTCCTGACTATATTACAATGAGTTTTTGTGGGGCTGAGAATTTTAAAATAAATCATACATAGATACAGTCACATGATACATTTTGATTTTAAATTAATATTTCATACTATTTTTTTTCTCCCAGATATTGAAATACTTCACGAGACATTTGCTAACATTGAATCAAAGGACCAGAGGCTGCAGAGAGTTAAAGTGATTCTGCTGCTGCCTCGCTGTTCAGGAGTAGGTGTTAGTAACCCAGTGGAATTTATTTTAAATGAATATGAAGGTACTTGTTTTAATTTCTGAATTATTATAATCAATTGTATATACCTCATCAGTTTGTGGAAAATAAATTTTATTCTCTTTCGTGCATTCATCTTCAGACTGACTGCATTTATTCTTCTATGCCTAAGTGAGTAACATTACTACTTGGGTAACTATTTCTTAGACTTGAAGAAAAATAACATTAGATATTTTCTATGTTCTGTTTGGAAAACAGTACAAACAGTACAGCTAATCATAATTTTATTAATTTTAAATCAAGGTTTTAATATCTACTTTATTCTGATACGTATTTTCCATGAATATTGATTAAAGGCAAAATAGTAGAAAAAATAACATGATAATAATAAAAAGTACTTCATAGGTATATATTTAAAGATATTTATTCACTTTTAAAAATTTAGATACAGACTTACTTAAAGATCTATCACAAGGAGGCACGTCCGAAGAGAAACTTCAGATTCTAGTGCAACAGCAGTACACGCAGCTGACACATGCTATGAAATGTAAGTTTGTCACTAGTATGGTGTTGCTAAAGTGTAGCGCTCATCTTAGAAACATGAATATTTTATTTTCTATATCAAAGCAGTGAAGCGAGAACCATAATCAAATTTTCCTCAATATTCAGTGTTAGTACCTTTACGTAACAAAATATCTTTTTATCAACTTAATCTAAGCTTTTAAAAATGTATGTGTGATCATTTTAAACTCAAGTCAGCTAGCATAACTGCATTTCCTTCATGCTGAGGCGCAGTGGTTATGCACACATGTAACTGTACATCTTCATTTTTTTGGTTTCTACCTTTTTACTTGCTGTAATTTTTCTGTCACCATTTCACCTCCCCCTCTGAGCTCTTGCACAGTCCATGCTTTAATCCAGTGCATACCTCTCAGTGCTGAGCTGACAGCAGCAAGGGGCAGCTGCAGAGAAAGTCTTGCTTTTTTGACATGAAGTCTGAATAACCAGGCATTTTAAGGGTGACTTAAGTCACTGCTTAGGTCACTCCAGTTAATTTTTTTTTTAAGTAAATTTTTTTTTATTTAAAGAAAATTTTAGGGCCCGGCAGGATGGCTCAGTGGTCTAAAGCACCTGCTTAGGAAAGATTGAGCGGCTGCAGGGACCGCGGTTTGATCCCTGGCACCACATGCTGTGCCAGCCCTGCCCTCAGGGCAGGCTGAGCCGGCCATAAAAATATATAAACAAACAAACAAACAAAAGTTCTGAAACAAGAAAAATAAATAAATAAATAAATGAAAAATGTAAAAAAATAAAATATGTTTAAAAATTTAAAAAAAGAAAGAAAATTTCATGTGATTTAATGAGGCTGTCTTCAGGGTAGTGCTAAAAAGCAGAAAAGACAATGTTTTACTACTTTGAAGCATCTCTTTCTTTTCCCATCACCAACCACAGCTTATGAGCAGCTCAGTGTTATATCTCCTCAGAAAAAGCATAGCACTACCAAGTGACTGTGACATATGTGGAGAATTTCACTCTGTGGTCACTGTGTTAAGAGCTCTTGGTTTAACATTCCCATAGACCCTCTTTGAAATGAACTGTGCAGGGTCACTCTAGTTAGGTTGGAGTACCACTTTGATTTTGAGTAACACTGCATTTCTAGCAGTGGGCAGGAATCTAGAAGTCTCCAAAGAATGAATCAACTCTCATTTAGTTCCAAGTATATTTACCAAGTGCCTACTCTGGGTTGGATCTTAAGCTGGTGTTAGGTTAACGGACATGAATTAATCCTGACATAGGCTGCAGGCTGAAACTGTGGATATAGATAATTCCATACATAAAGGTATACATGAGGTAGAAATACAGCACACTAGCACAGAGGAAGTCTGCCCTTTTTTGGTTGATGTTGCTGAAGCAGTAATTTGACTGTGGTAGCACGTACATGAGCTACTGAAATAAATTGGCAGGAAGATCTGGAAGTTGGTAACATTTCTGTTAGTACATGTTTGCAATACTGAATGCATTCATCCTAGGGAGCTGCTACATAAATATTCCATCTCACTGCTTTTTCACTTCCTTTTCCTCTCCCCTCTTTCCCTAGATTCCCATCTACAGAAGGGTTTCCCTCCCTGTTTCCTATCATCTATCTTTTATTTTGCTCTTTAAATTATTTATACTTTGGGTTTCTCATATAAGAAAAAGCATGCCATATTTAAGTTAAGAACCTTTCCTACTAGTGCATTTTAATTGAATATTTAACCCTTAAGAAAGCCCTCAGAAGAATTATAAAAAGCAAAAGAATTGAATGATGTAAGCTCCTTCACGATGCCAATAAACATAGTATTTGGCAGCCTATGGGAATAAGATAGTTTACTGGAAAACGTAAATCAAGTTGTAAACATAAAGCTATGTTAGCTAAAGTGCCTGTTTTGGTAGAAAAGACTGAGTTTCCTTTGAAATTAATTATTTAAAGGATAATTATGCTCAGTCTTCTAATTCATTGTGAAAATGTCTTAAAATACTTGAACATTTGTGATCACTTATTTGCTGAGCACTTATCTATTACTGTACTTATATTATTAATGTGTATTTTAGGGAAGGATCTACAGGGTGTTCAGGGTCTCACTATTAGAATCAGATTCATAGTGATTTGCCTGTTTACAGCCTCCCAAGAGTGGGGATTACAGGCGTGCACCACCACACCCAGTCTCAATTGCCAGCTCAGCACATTCCAGGGACAGGGCCAGCACAGCAGGCTCAGGTGTATTTATAGTATTATTGGATTTAATCCTTATGAAATAATCCCTTTCAGCATCCCTTGCCTTCTTTGACCACAGTAACAAGAGAGCCCAGGTTTCTATAATTCCTTACCCTGCTAACCTCATAGTTATATCTCTATAGTCCAAATTTATCAGAAACACTTCTCTAAAATCATGGGAAGCATCCCTTAGAATCTCTGAAAACACTGTTGTAAAATCACCAGCAATACTTCTCTTTAGAGTCTTTATCCCATGAAAGCAGGTGGCTGAAAAGGCTCTGACCCTGTACCTTCGCATCTCCTGCACTCAGATGCTTGTGCTTCTCTTCAGAGATCCTTAAAAAAAAAAAATAATAATAAAAAAATAAAAATAAAAAATTAAAAAAAATAAATAAAAAATAAAAAAACATAAAAAAATAAAAAAATAAAAAAAAGGAGAGATCCTGTCTTCCCTCCTCTTCCACCCTGTGTGCTCCAGAATCCACAGTCCTCATCAAGAAAAGTGTCTATTTTAGCTTCTCTTTGGTGCATTGTGAACTCCAAAAGGTTTGCATGACCCAATCCCTGTGGCACTTCCGGTAGGTGCAGCTCCCAGGGCCTCTCTCTTTGGCATGCTTTGCTCCTTGCTTACAGTTTTCCTGAGATGATTCATAGTCCTGCCTTTTCAAAACTTCTATGGTCTCCACAGCACTATAGGCTTCTCCCTTACAGCTTCATACACTGCCTTCTCTGAGGAACACTGCCTGGCACCCCCAAGCCTCCTGAAACCAAAGTGGAAGCTTTTTTAATGCCATAATTCTTGCACTCTGTATGCACCTAAAACCAGTACCACATGGATGATCCAAGGTCTGCTGCCAGCTGAAGCAGTAGCCAGGCTTTCTTCTTGGTTGTAGGGGTCAAATGCCTGAATCACTGGGCACTCTGCATCCAATATTAAGTAACACATTTTTTCTTTTTTCTTCTTTTTTAAAAATGCATTTGGTACAGAGCCTCACTATGCAGCTCAGGCTCCTAGTGATCTTCTTGCTTTCAGCCTCCCCATTGCTGGGATTACAGGTGCGTGTTACCACCCCTGGTTTCAGTGGCTGTCTCAGCGTGCCCAGGAGCATGGCAGGCATGGCATGTAGTGCTGAAAATGGAACCCTGGTCCCTGCGCTTCCCTAAGCAGGCACTCAGTCCACTGAGCTATTGCATCAGTCCAAGTAACACATTTTCTATGCTGCTTCATTCTGGAACATGATGCATCTACCATTCTGGAACATAGTGCTATGTGGTTTTCTTTTCAAAGCAAACTCTTTCACTTTCCAAGTTTGGAGACTGCAAAGGGTGAGTAATTATTGCTTCTAGTGATGTTCTGAGGTCATCTTTTCTATTCTGTTGTACCTTCACGGCAATTCAGGTCTCCTCAGCTCCATCTTTATAGTCTACAGTTTTACTAGAGCTCCTATCTGGCCAAACTCACATTTTAAGCCATCTTGTTGGACTCTTTATTGTTAATTCTCAACATAGATCTCACTAAAAGCCTCCAACAATAGCCATGCCACTGCTTGAATATTTAACTGTCTTGAAAGTTTTTTAGTGATTAATTAATCCGCCACCCCTAATCTCAGCCTCAGACAGAAATCTCTGGATACAAGAAAAATGCAGACAACCTTTTTCCCAAGCCATAATACACATCATCTTAGCCTAATACTCACTGTAGTCCTTCTTCCCAGCAGAAACCTCCCAAACCTGGTCTTTACTGGCAGGATTTCTGTCAGCCTTCAGGTCTTCTGAGCTCTAACCAGAATCTCCCATAGAGAACAGCCTAAGGCATTGCAGTGCTTCTCTTTCAGGTAACATCTCTGAACTTTTCCAAAGCCTTCCTACAAGCCATTCCTAAAAGCTCTTGAACCACATGCTCAGGTATAATCACAGCAACAAGCCCACTCTTGGTACCAAATTTCATCCTGGTTACTTTTCTCTTGTTACTGAGTCAAAATATCAAACACCCAAAATTAAAGAAGAAAAGGGTTATTTAGCCCATAGCTTGTGGGGATTTCAGTTCATAATCAATTGCTCAAAGGCAGGGTAAAATGGCACAGGGTAACATTTCAAAGTGGCAGTAGACAGCAAAAATAGATAGAGCAAAAGGGGAGTGGGAGATAAAGCTCTTTCCCTCTCTTGTATTGTATGTAGACCACCACTCCCTAGGGTGGGTATAGTGCTCACACAATCTCCATGCCCTCCTCTTGCACATGATGACATTGTTTACAAAGTGAGGCCCCTGGTTCCCTTGCTCAGTTTTAAAACTTCTAAAAGTCTCAAGTTGACAAGATATATCAATTATCACACCCTTATAAGTTGATTTTTTTTTTTTCCTGAGAACAGTTTTTGTCTAAATTGTTCCTCTTTTTAAAAATTTATTAACCACAGCATTTCCATCCTTGCCAGTAAGCTGAGTTGGTATCTATAGATCACCCGTGATCGTGGGTAATCCTGTGTTAGAACCACTGGTGGATCTCATGGAACTGGTCCGTGTTTGCTGTGATGGACCACGCCCCCTTCCTTCTCCCCTTGTGCCATCTCCTGGGGCACCATCTTGCTTTCTTTCCTGTTCCTGGGTTGCCAGCTCTTCCTGACCTTAGCCCCACTTTCCCACTGCAGTCCACCATGGCTCACGCCTTGGACCTTTTTTTCTGTCCATACTCAACTCCCTTAGTGATCTCATCCATTCTACAGTTTTAAACTCATAGATCTACACTTGCATGCAACTCTTGGCTTGTGTCTCCAGCACCTTCCTGACATCTTTTGTTAGTAGCAGGCAGCTCAAAGCTCACAGGTCTAAAGTGGAAATCCTAATCTGCCACCTGTCCTTTCACACTTTCATTTTTCATTAATGCCAGTATTGCCTTCACTTGCTTACATGAAAAGTGCCTAGCACTGTCCACAGGGGGTTGCCAGGAGCACCACCCCCTTTTGCTGTCGCTGCCCTGCCCACACCATTATCTTGGTGCTGATTGCTGCATGGCCTCCTAATCTGTCTGTCAGCTTCCGCTTTGCTTCCTACTTAATGTCCGTTCTCAACAGAGCATTTGGAGTGGTATAAAACCGGTGGTACACACTTTCATGTGAAAGCCGCAGCTGTCCATGGTGTGGCCTCCATAACCCTGAACTCTGTGGTGAGCACACCCTGTTTTCTGACCTCATCTCCCACTCCTTGACCCTCCTTTCCTCTGTGTCTCCTCTGAAACACACTCTGTGCCATCACCCCCACCCTGCACCACCATCACCTACTTTTCCTGTGTCTTTATGTCTTAATGTCTTCGTGCTGAGCTAGCAGTGAGCCCCATGTAGCAGGGAGTTTTGTCTTTGATACTCACCCATGTGTCCCACATGCTGAGGCAGCCCCTGTCAGGTGCTCAGTATAAGGAGCAAAGACATGAGTTTCAGGTCTTGGTGATAGCTCATTTTGCAGATCAAAGATTTGAGACTGTGAGTAATTTTGGAAGGTTCACACAGCATTGAAGAAGAGAGTCATTAGACCATGGCTGAGTACCAGGTCCAACTCATGGAAACCTCTGATGTTTCTTTGTGTTTGTAATGAGATTGTATTTTCCATCTTTGTATAATTCAGCTGAATTTACTTTAATGACTGGTTATACACTAGAACATTATACAACTTATACTTTAAAGAATAACCACAGTGGAAATTATTTTCATAAAAATCTGGTGGTGGGGCTTTGGGTTAGCTCAGTGGTTTAAGTGCCTGCCCAGGCAATCCCAGTCAGGCACAGGGTATGGTGGTTAGATCCCCACCCTTAAGGCAACCTGAGCCAGCCAAAAACAAACAAACCAACCAACAACCAACCAACCAAACAAACAAACAAAAAACCCTTGTTGGCTAGGTATAGTGGCATAAGTGCCTGCCTGGCAAGTACAAGGTCCTGAGTTCAATTCCAGGTACAAAAAGGAAAAAAAAAAAAAAAAGACTTTTGGGCCAGGGAGATAGCTCAGTAGAATAAGCTCTTGTCTGGCAAGCACAGGGTCCTGAGTTTAATCCCCAGTGCAAAAAAAAAAAAAAAAAAAAAAAAAAAAAAATCTGGTGGTGCTGAGCATGGTGGTACACACCTATAATCCAGCAGGGAGGCTGAGACAGGGAGATAGCTGTGCATTTAAGTCTGGGTCACATAGGGAGTTTCAGGCCAGCCTGAACTATATGCAAAATTCTATCTCAAAATAAAACGACAACAAAAACAAACAGAAAAAAAAAAAAAAAACCCTGGTGGTATATACAGCAAATACATATCTGGAAACATAGTAAATGTGCTTTGGCTTGCGACTGAGGCCAATCTACTGATTACGTCTTCCTTAATTATAGTTACTAAAGCACAAGCAGTTGTTTACTGCACATGCTCAATATATCCAGAAGAAAACGAAGCTGTTGTTAAGAGAGCATTGGAATGTCAAGAACATGGGGTTAAAGTGCAACCTTACAGGTAAGAGAAGGATTCTGAACAACTCAGACGTCTTTAAAAATGAAAACTATGATTTTCTAAGTAGCATAGTGCTCTTTCTTTTTATTAGGCTTTAATTTGATCAAATAGCCTAACTTCTTTTTACAAGTTTACATTTAGCTGTAGCTTTGAGTGAACTTCTGTAGCTTGGACTCTCTCTCTCTCTCTCTCTCTGACAGGGTCCAGGGTCTCACTGTGTAGTTCAGGCTTCAGGCTGGCCTTGAACTCCCTATGTAGCTCACGCTGTCCTCCAACTTGAGGTGATCTTCCTGTTTGAGCCTCCCAAGTACTAAGATGTGCACCAACACTCCCAGCTGAATGAACATTTTCCTACACAAAAAAAAGATTCTTTTGTTTTTGTTATAATTGTTCAAGCTAAAGGCATTTTCTCTTTGACTTGATTGGCTACTAGGTAAGCTAGGTCCAAATTTCATTTAGGTACATGTATGCCTCTGTAGAGGAGATGAGCACATAAAACTATGGTTAAGAAATAGAAAGCTGGATGTGTACTATTTGAAGATTCTCTCTCTGTCTCTGTCTCTCTCTGTCTCTTTGTCTCTCTGTCTCTGTCTCTCTCTCCGTGTCTTTCCCTCTCTCTCTCTCTCCCTCATATACATTTCTTACGCTCTTTTAGCCTTTGGCACCCACTAGAACAGAGGCAAAAACAGGCTGGCAACTAGAGTACTTTAGAGTAACATGTGGCAGTGAGGTATGGATAGGCAGGAAGAGCGCTGAGCCTGAGCCTGTGTCTTCGAGGTAAGGGCTAGCTCTTAAGGATATGTGATGCCGGTTTCAGGACTGACCTTCAGTTCTTC
>PVJA010015602.1:22261-45166 GCA_004027025.1 Myocastor coypus
TTGTCTTTTTTTGAGACAGGGTCTCGCTATGCAGTTGAGGCTGGCCTTGAGCTCACTTTTGTAGCCCAGGCTGGTCTCGAACTCGCACCAATCCTCCTGCCTCAGCCTCCCAAGTGCTGGGATTACAGGCGTGAGCCACCACGCCCGGCTGAAGATGCCCATTCATTCTTTGGCTCTCAAGGGCTGGGCAAATAGCTCAGTAGAATGAGCACTTGCCCAGTAAGTGTGTTTGCTTTATGGGAAAATATTGAAGTTTTGGTAGTTCTTTGTCTAAATCATGTCTACCTCATCAAAGAGTTGGTTTAATAGCTAAGTGGATTAAAGGACCTGCAAACAGGTACAGGGGCCAGGGGTTTCATCCCTAGGCCTGCTATGCCAGCCCCACCCCTGGGGTACGCGGAGATGGCAGTTGAGACTGGGCTTGGTGGCATGTGCCTATAATCCCACTTCTTGGGAGGTTGAAAACAGGTGGATCACTATGAGTCTGATCTAGAACCTTCTCTAAAATACAAAAAAAAAAAAAAAAAAAAGTTGGCTTAACGATTTTGTGATTTACTGATAAATTTTAAGATACATAGAAATAAAGGGGAAAGCAGGGAAGACATTTTTTTTTAGAGGCAGCACTTGAGAAACAGCGTTTAAGGGCCTCTGTTCTGGACTCTTCCTGCCTTATCAGAAAGCCGGAAACATGCTCAGCCTCACTAACAGAGATGAACTTTCAGTCCACGGTGAAATCTCATCTTTTTGTCTCTCACATTGGTAAAGATTCAGAAGTCTAATAAAACCCAGCATTTGTGAAGCTGCAGGTGAACAGATTTATAAAAGTAAATTTTTGGGTGGGTGATTTACCAATACCTATGGGAGGTGAGCAAAGGTAGCCCAAGGGAGACAGGGAGGGAGCACGGGAGTGAGGCGTGTGGTTCAAGAGCAGCTTTCTTAAAGACTTCTAGCAAAACTGCCTTTCCCTGAGAGAAGGGGGCCATGGCCTCAAGCCCTTCCTCTGTAGCACCTGGAGATTTCAACATCTCAGGGCAAGGTGCTAAAGCAAGGTGGGTGACGGCTACTTCATTACTATGAATAGAGAGCAGAGGAACGTGAGCATAAGATACGGGCATCAATATCACCACCCTGCCTGCGTCTTGCTGGGGGTTGAATATATTGACATATATATGACACTATCTGATACAGTGAAAATGTCCAATCAGTTTTGTCATTGTCATTGTTATTAATTGTATTTTCCTCTATTTGTCACTTTCTCAAGTGGATAAATTTTTCTTCTATATTCTATTGCATATTAAGGCTCTTCTTTTATACTCTGTTGCATACAAGCTGCTGTCATGTAAATTACAAATGTGTTCAGATTGTTTATCAATTTGTCTTTGTATTTTAAGTTATTTTGTCTGCTATATAAAAACAGTGCCTATTAGAGGAGAGCCATGGAGTGTTTCAGAACGTGTATACATTATATGACAGCTAAGCATATTTGCCTCCTCAGGCATGTATTAGTTTATTTATTAGTTCTTTACGGCAACAGCTTTACAACTCATTTGTTCTAGGTTTTTGAAATATATGTTACTGTTTGCTGGAGTCAACAGCTAGCACATAGGACCTCTTTGTAACTGCAATTTAGTAACTACCAATTGACCTTTCCCTCCCCTACTTTCTATATTATTTTATTTTTATTTTTTTCATTTTATGTATTTAGCATAGGGTCTCACTGCACGACTCGGGCTTGTTGTGGCCTTCCTGTTTTTCAGCCTGCCCAGCACTGGGATTACAGGTGTGCACTACCACACCTAGACTCAATAGCGGGCTCAGCTGGCTCAGTGCACCCTGGGATTGGGGCCAGTGCTATATGTGGGACTGAGCACTGAACCGTGGTCCCTGCGCTTGCCAAAGCAGGTGCTTAGTCTGCTTAGCTATCTTGCCAACCTTTATCATTTTTTAAAAAAGAATTATTTTATTTTATTTTTTTTTCTTGTTTCAGAACTTTTGTTTGTTTATTTATTTATTTTTATGGCCAGCTCAGCCTGCCCTGAGGGCAGGGCTGGTGCAGCATGTGGTGCCAGGGATTAAACTGTGGCCCCTGCAGCCCCCTAAGCTTTCCTAAGCAGGTGCTTTAGACCACTGAGCCATCCTGCTGGGCCCCGCCTTTATCATTTTATTTTTAAATTTTTAAAAACCTTTTTCTGCCGGGCGTGGTGGCGCACGCCTGTAATCCCAGCACTCAGGAGGCTGAGGCAGGAGGATTGGTGCGAGTTCGAGACCAGCCTGAGCTACAAAAGTGAGCTCAAGGCCAGCCAAAACTGCATAGCAAGACCCTGTCTCAAAAAGACAAAAAGACAAAAAAAAAAAAAAAAAACCTTTTTCTTTCTGGTACTGGGGATTGAACTCAGGACCTTATGCTTGCCAGGTAGGTGCTTATGCCACTGAGGTATATCCCAGCTTAAAAAAAAATAGAAATTTGACATTTTTGTATAATTACCTATTAATTATTATCATTTATTAATCTTTTTCTTATAACTTTTTCACTTTAGGTTAAACTAATAGCCAATTTAAAAATGCTTGGGCTAGTGAGATGTCTCAATGGTCTAAAGCGCCTGCTTAGGAAAGTTTAGGCAACCGCAGGGACTACAGTTCAATTCCCAGCACCACATGCTACACCAGCACCACCCCCAGGGCAGACTGAGCTGACCATAAAAAAAAAAAGTATATTTAAAAAAATGCTTTTACAGGCTGGCAGTATAGCTCAGCAGACTAAGCACTTGCTTAGGGAAATGCAGGGGCCAGGGTTCCATTCCTGGCCCCACTTGCCATGCCTGCCCTGCTCTCGGGTGTGCTGAGCCAGCAATGGAGTCTGGGTGTGGTAGCACATGCCTGTGATCCCAGCACTCAGTAGGCAGGAAACAGGAGGATCCCTATGAGTCTGAGCTGTGTAGTGAGACCCTGCACAATAAATAAATAAACAAACAAACAAATAAAATGCTTTTACTAGTTTTAGTCCTTTTTTCTTTTTTTTTTTCGGAACTGGGGGTTGGACTCAGGACCTTGCACTTGGCAGGCAGGCACTTGTGCCCCTGAGCTATCTCCCCAGCCCCCAGTCCTTTTTATAATCATTTCTTTTTACATTTAAATTATTTGTCTGGTCTTCATTTACATAACGGAATAAAGTATGGATTGGTTCCTTCAGCTCTCTGTCTCTGTTTCTGGCATCTCCCTTTGTCTGTCTGTCTGCCTACCTGTCTGTCTGTCTATCTGAAACTATGGACTGAACTTAAGGCCTTCATACACCTAACCTTCCTTTCTTTCCCTCTTCTCTTTCTTCCCTCCTTTTTTCTCTCCCTCCCTTCCTTCCTTCTTTCCTTCCTTCCTTCTGTTATTTTTATTTTGAGAAACATTTTAGTAAGTCACTAAACTGCCCAGTTGGGGTCAAACCTCAATTCTATGGGGTGCCTGGATTACGGGAGCGCACCTCCAAGCCCAGTTCGGATTGGTCTGTATTTGTTCTCCTTATCTTTCCCTGCTCCACCCCAGCTGCCATTTTAAGTGTTGTCTTTTTTTTTTTTTTTTGTGCTGGGGATTAAACTCTGGACCTTGCACTTGCAAGGCAAGAACTTAAGCCACTGAGCAACCTCTCCAGCCCTTAAATGTCCTCCTTTCTGATGTATTACAATCCTATTTATACTTCCGTGTGTGTCTGTAATTCTACTCCATTGATCTCTGGCTATTTCTATGCCAGTATAACAGTGCTTTAATTACTGTAGTTAAAAATCATTTTCTTAAAATTATTTTTGGTAGTCACACAAACTCATTCACATTTACATATCACATGCCACGTAATGAGAGGATTACTAATTTCCTCCTTTAATCTCTGCGCTTCCAGATTCCAGGGATTCCCCTTTGTGGCTGAAACAGTGTCCTTTGAGGTCTTTCATGAGCCAGGTGTGACCTGTTTGTCCCTGCTCATGACATGAAGGTCTGGACAGAACCAGAGGAACGGGGCAGCAGGAGGGCATAAACCTGGACTTCAAGATTTTTTTTTTGTCTTTTTGAGACAGGGTCTCGTTATGCAGTTGAGGCTGGCCTTGAGCTCACTTTTGTAGCTCAGGCTGGTCTCGAACTCACACCAATCCTCCTGCCTCAGCCTCCCGAGTGCTGGGATTACAGGCGTGAGCCACCACACCCGGCTTAAGATTTTTTTTTTTTTTTTTTTTTTTTTTTTTACCACTGGTCCCACCACACGAGTGTCCCAGCTGAATGCCAGCCAGAGGAACATGTGTGCAGCATCACACTCTGGGTGACTCAAGCATTAAGAGCATGTAGCCTCCTCTTTTTCCTGGAATGATCACACAGTATAAAAGTCACCAATTTAAAGTTTACCATTCATCGCTTTAGAAATGCTATATATTCACAAAACTGTGCAACCACTGCACTGGGTGCTCCTAGAACATTGTCACCACCCCTTCAGAAAGCCCGCACCCGCTGGGCACCCTTCCCCACTCTCCCCCTTACCAGCCTTGGCCGCTGCTCCTCTCCTCCCTGTCCCCATGCCATACCTACTCAGGGCATTTCATATAAAGGCAATCACACCGCAAGTGGTCTTTTGTTGGGGTTCTTCCTCTCACTGTGCCATTTGCAAGGTTCACCCCTGTAGAAGCAGGTGGACATTGTTGTTTGGGGAGGCCAGATGGTATCCCTGCCTATTCATCAGCCATAGGCATTCCGGTTGCTTCATCTTTGGACTGTTAAGCATAATACTGCTATGAAATTTTGTACACAGACCTTTGCACAGATGGAAGTGTGCATTTCTCTGGGTGTATTACCTAGGTGTGGAGTTTTTGGGCCACTGGGCCACTCTGCACGTAAGCACCAAGTTCCTCAAGTGTGTGTGTCATTGACATTGCCATCTGCGGTGTAGAGTGCCCCAGCTGCTCCACATCCTCACCAACGCTGATTCTGTTTTGCTTTCACTTTCAAATTCTAGCCAGCCGAGGGGGTGTGAGGCAGGACATCATTATAGCTTGGAGTCACTCTCTGGTGGCCATGACTTGGGGTATCTTTCCGTGTGCTTAACACGAACCATTTGTGTATCTGCCTCTGACAATGTTCATTCAGATTCATCTCCATTTTTAGACCATGTTTAGGGTTAGAACTGAAATGTACTCTGTCTGGATCATGGGGTGCTGTAGCTGACTTGCTACAGGGGGTGTGGCCTGGCTGGAGGGGCACGTGACACCGTCTGGCCCGGGCTCCTCGCTCCCCACTCTGCTTCCTGGCAGCCGCGGCCTGGGCGCCTGGCCTCCGCTCTGCCCCTCTGCCAGCCCGAGTCTGCTTTGGTGCCTGCTCATCACACACTGAGTCTGTGAGCCCAGATACTCCTGTCCGCCTTACACTGTGGGCGTTGGTCTTTTGCTGCAGCATGGAAATCTGATGCAGACCAAGTGGGTTCTTTGTCTGTTTACTGTTGAGTTGTAAGAATCCCTTTGGAATGTCAGACTCATTTTTTTTTTTTTTTTTTTGTCTTTTTGAGACAGGGTCTCGCTATGCAGTTCATGCTGGCCTTAAACTCACTTTTGTAGCCCACGCTGGCCTCAAACTCGCACTGATCCTCCTGCCTCAGCCTCCCAAGTGCTGGGATTACAGGCGTACGCCACCACGCCCAGCTGGAATGCTAGACTCTTATCACATACGTAATTTGTATTTTTCCCCCATACTATGGGCTTTTTACTTTCTTGATAGTGTCCTCTCATACACAAGTTTAGTTTTGTGTAGCTTATCTGTTTTGTTGCTTGTGCTGTAGGTGTCATAGCTGATGCTGTCATCTAATCTAAGGTCATAGAGTTATGCTTATGTTGTCTTCTGGGCTAATCAGCAGCACACATTCTCCTCTGAAAAAGAATTTGCTTTCTTGGACTTGGTGATAGAGGCGGGTGAATCCCAGGATTCTCACTGGCATCAGGGAGTTCGTTCTGTGACAGCATCTCTTGCTGCCAGCCGGCCTAGAGAGGACCCCACTCTTTCCCCATTGCTCTGTGAAGGGGGTCTGGGAGCCGGCTCTCTACAGAGTCCTACCTAAATAGGACATCATCAGCAGTGGCGGTGATGTGATACACTGTGCATTCACCTTTTATTCTGCTTAAGAAATGACCAGACTTAGTAGCTAAAAACAGTTGTTCCTCAGCTCTCAGTGGGGCAGATGGCCAAGCTGGGCCTCTACTGAGGACGACAGCCAGGCTGGTCTCTGAGGGCTCTGGGGACTGATCTACTTGGCTCTGGGTCTGAGGGCCTTGTGTCCCTGCTAGTGAGCAGTCAGCTGAGCCTACTGTTGGCTTGGAGTGGCTGCCTTTGTGCCCTGCTGCCAGGTCCCTCCTTGAGGCCAGCAGAGGCCCATCGTGTCCGTCCAGTGTTCAGTCTCTGAGGACTCCTATCTCTGCTCTCCACCTCCTGCTTGAGAGGCCACATGTGATTAGGTCAGGTACCCCCAGTAACAGCCACATTTTCAAGTTTAGTAATGTAGGACTTAATTACATCTGCAAAGTTCCTTTTCTCATCAGTGTCAGTGTCCTAGGCTCCTGACCTACATCACCCCAAACTTAGTGGCTTGTCATGCGGTAATGAATGTTTAGGCAGCACTGAAGCCAGAAGTCCTGCTCTTGGCAGGGCTGCTTCCTGTGGAGCCAGTGATCGAGAATGTTCCAGTCACTGTGCTGATTTCTGGTGCCTACCAGACATCCCTGTGTTCTTTACCTCTGTCCTCATCTCACAAGGCCTCTCCTCTTTGTATTGGGGCTCTAGTACTGTGTTTAGGATTTACCTGGTGTGACTTCATCTTAAGAAATCATCTGCAAAGCCCCATGTCCAAATAAGGCTATGTCCTAGGGTTTTGAGTATATGTGAATTTAGGAGGGATACTGTTCAACCCACCCCAGCCCACTCTCTGATCTCCCCAAATTCACGCCTGTCTCATGGGCAGCATCCGCTCATTCCCCCTCAACACCTCCAACACTTTATCCATGAAAGGATCCACATATGTGCCCTACTTTGTCCTGGTGTTGTGGACATACCTGTGTGTCCTCCCCCTTCCTAAGGGACCCTAGCTCTCCTTTCCTGACACCCTGGCCATATGACACATTTGCTATAGGGGAGCATGTCTTTATAACACTTGTGCTTTTCTCCATGCTTCTGGTCCAAAATCACCCCATCTACCCTATTTGAAACCCATCTAAATATCAACTAAAAGGAACCACAAAGTCATCATAGGAGTCAGGTTTCAGAAAGATGCTGAGAATAATCTTATTTTATTACTTTGTTTTCTTCAAGGGGTGAAAGAGTCCCAGGCTGCTGTGGCCTCTGGGATCTGTCACTTATTTCCTTGTTGAGGACCCGAACAGGGCCCAGCTTGTGGGTCAGCCTCACTGAACTGTAATTTCATCCCTAAAGTGGCCTGAGAGGCCATGCATGGCCAGCTCCATAACAGATATGCAGATTCCTGTGAGACATGAACTGAGGGAAGGGTGCAAGTGGTGTGACAAGGTGCAGCTTCCAGCGACGGCTTCCATGATAATGCTGATACTCTCTTTGCAAATCTCTGTGACTGCCCGGCTACAGGTCCTCTATGCTCCATCCCCTTGTCCTCAAAGAACTACTCGGACTGCTTCCTCCTGGAGGAAAACCCCTCCAACTGGGGCTGATGCAGGCCAGGCAGGCAGTGCATGCTGGCGACCTTTCCCTCTCTGACAGGGATGCTGGGGACTCAAATCTCACTTTAAAAATTGCTCCCCTGCCGGGCATGGTGGCGCACGCCTGTAATCCCAGCACTTGGGAGGCTGAGGCAGGAGGATCGGTGTGAGTTCGAGACCAGCCTGGGCTACGGAAGTGAGCTCAAGACCAGCCTGAACTGCATAGCGAGAACCTGTCTCAAAAAGCCAAAAAAAAAAAAAAAAAAAAAAAAATTGCTCCCCAAACTCTTGAGAAATAAAAAAAGAGAAAATATGCCTTGTGATTAACAAAAAGAGAAAGGAAGTAGGCTATAAAAGAGGGCTTGGAGACCATTTTGTAAGGGCAATTTCTGGATGGTAACTTGGCGAATCTTAATTATGGATTCATATTATTTCAATAGACGGCATATACATAGTTAAATAAATAATAATCCTTTTTTGGTATTGGAAATCAAACTCAGGACTGGTGCTTATAGATAAGTGAATAATTTTTAAAAATAGTTTCTTTTTGTGTAGCGAACAAACATACAGGCTATCCATTATGCAAAATATATAGGATCATAGGGCTGAGGAGACAGGTCAGTGGATAAATGCTTGCCTGGCAACTGTAAGTGCCTGAGTTTGATCCCTGGTACCACCAAAACAAAACAGAAAGGCAAAGGATCAGAAATATTTCAAATTTTATAATTTTACGGATCTTGGAATATTTGCATATAATCAGTCATGTATTTTGTGGAGAAGACCCAAGTCTATAACCAAAATTCACTTATGTGTCATATGCACATAAAACACTTGCCTCATAGTAACTTTATATCTTTTTAGTGGGTCTGTAACTTGACTGTGACCCATTACATGATCAAATGTGGAATTTTCTACTTGTGGCATCATGTCTGTCTTAGTTACTTTTTACTCATTGCTGGGACAAATACCCGACACTCAAAATGAAGGAAGGAAAGGTTTATTTAGCTCACAGTTTATGGAGGTTTCAGTCCATATTCGGCTGGCCCAAGGCTGAGTGGAACAGTGCAGAGAGCATCCAGTTCATGGCGGCAGAACAGCAACAAAATGGTGGCAGAGGCAGTCAACCAAACACGGCAGCAGAGTAACAGCAACAGCCCCAGTCTGTCTCTCTGTCTCTCTTTATATTATATTCAGGCTCTCCACCTCAGCCTATCCACCTTAGACTACACCCATAATCCCAGTAGTACTCAGACCGTAATCCCATCAGTATTAAAACACATAATCCCAGTGACTCGTGAGTCAAGTCTCAATCTATAGAAGTCCCCGCCCATAATTGCATGAGGCTTTGGCGGGGCAACTAGACATAAACCATAACAAATATAAAAACCAAATTTTTATTGTAATTAAGGGATTTTTTTGTTTTGTTTTGTCTTTTGAGACAGGGTCTCCTATGTGTTTCAGTCTGGCCTTGAGTTCACTGCGTAGCCCAGGCTGGTCTTGAACTCACAACAATTCTCCTGCCTTAGCCTCCCAAGTGTTGGGATTACAGGGGTGCACCACCATGCCCAGCTTTAGAGATCTGTTTTTGACACGAATCCTTTTGTTTGCTATGTGCTTTCTATATTTTTGAAAACCTAATTAATTAATTAATTAATTTGTGTTATGGCCGGCTCAGCCTGCCCTGGGTGTTGGGCTGGCACAGCATGTGGTGCCCGGGATGTATTTGGGTGTGGGGCTGGTGCAGCATGTGGTTCCAGGGATAGACCCACAGTCCCTGCATTTGTCCAAACTTTCCTGAGCAGGCAGGTGCTTTAGACCCAAAGTGCATGGAGAGGGATTTGAAGGATCATGTAGGTAAACGATATATTATGTTTTTATACTGTAGTCGTGTAAAGAATAACACCAAAAGAAGAAAGCATATATTTTGCAGTTTGGCAATGTGGAGCTGGATGTTTGGGATCGTTGCATAAATTTACCTGGTTTGACATTGTTAGTGAAAGTTTATTGTTTGTTAAATGTTTGTAATTCAAGTATATTTACAGATGAACTGGGGGAGTATGATAAATTTTATGCGCTACTATAAAGTATTAGAGATTTTCATTTTAACTTAAATGATTGGTGAAACGATTGCAGACGGTTCTCTCCCCTCTTGGCGGAGGAAGACTTGCTGTTTGAGCCTGGTGTATCTCTGTTGCAGGCTCAGCCCTCCTGTCCTGCCGCTGTGCTCCTTGAACGAAGTCCGTTTGTCCACTGATAAGTTTTTCAGAGTGGAACCATCTGAGATCACCAATGGTTGTTTCCTTTCTGTTTTAACAAGAGAGGTGAGGATAAGAAAAGCCCCGCCCCTGTGTTATGGAATTGGAGAACCACGAAGCCCGCAAAGCAGCCTGCCTCCTGGAGCGCTGAGTATTTTAGCACATGCGCGTAGGAGTAATGAGCATGCCAGAAAGAATCCTTGCTGCCTGCGAATTCCTGGTTTTTAGGCCTCTCCCGAGGGCTGCTCGTGGTCCTACTCTCCACTCTAATCTCGCCAAGCAGCTCGCCATCTGGGGCATCTTCTCTAACAAAGAAATGATGGGATTCTTTTTTTTAACCAAGATTATAAATGGAGTTGAAATTGCAGAAAAGGATTTGCTGAAGCGGTATGATCTATGTTAGGCCTAAAAACCATTTACTTAGTAATAAAGAGACTGTATTTTCACAGAAGCGTTGGCCGGTATTTCTAAGGCACAGCGAGAGCCGCCTCTCCAGGTCACTGGTAACGAGTGTCTCTTTCCTTGCAGCGGGACCCATCCGAGGCCGTGTCTGTGAAGGACGTTTTGGCCCGGGCTGCAGCCAAGGGTCTGCTGGAGGGGATTGAGTTGGGAAAATCATCAAAACGGGAGAAGAAAAAGAAGAAATCAAAAGCATCATTGCCTAAAGCTCCTACTAATGATAATTATGACATCCAAATGAAAATTGCTGAGTTCCTGAGTCGAGAAAGTAAAGCAGCCACCGATCAGTCCCAGACGTTAATGACACAAGCACCTCCTCCACAGAAAACCGAGGCGCCTGTGGGCTCCTCCACCCAGATCAGAAAAGCCAGCAAGCATGCCACCAATCCTTTAACATCCACCTCGATGAAGAACTCCTGTTCCCCCAGGCCCTGGGACCGGCACACACAACAGGGGAGACCTCGACCAGAAGGCAAAGTGATTGCCTTGAAACCCGTGGAGATTGTGTTGCCCCCGGTGATATTTCCGTTTTCAAGTTCCCAAGGGATGCGAGCTCAGATGCCAGCTCCACATTTCTTCTGTCGTTGGATTGGACCCAAGACTAGCCCGCCGGGCTCCCTTCCCGCCCCTGCCCTCTCAGTCTCTGGGAGAGGGGAGAAGCACCAGGAGAACCCCAGGTCCTCTCTGCCCCGGCGTTCCCGGCCATGGCTCTGACCCGCCCAGTGCCTCTCACACGGCCAGGACAGGAGATTTCTCCTAAAGGGCGGCCTTAGCGCCCTAGAACCCCAGGCGGTGAGAAACAGCACTGTCGGGCAGCAAGAGAGCAGAACTGAGGTCCGGCGGCTCGGCGCCCAAGGGTTTGAGGCCGGTAGAGCTGCCCTGCTGCGGCCCTGGGCTCCTCCAGGCCACGGCGCCAGTCTCTGAAGGGAACCCAGGGGTGGGCGCCAGACCCGGGCTCTGCCTGCAGCGCGCCTCACTTTCCAGGCAGCTGGAGCTGAACTTTGAAAATCACGATCAAGGTTGATTGTTCCCTTAAGTATCAAACTATTCCTGAAACAAGGCGTGATGCGAGCTCGAGTAGGAAGGGCAGAAACGCTCCCCTACCCTTGGCTGAGGGTGAACGGTTTCTGTGGGCGGGAGCCTCCAGCATCTAGCTGTTCTCCCTCCCGGCCAAACACTGCTCTGAAGAATGGCAGAGCCGACTTCCGAAGCCTACATGTTGATAATTTGGAGCAAGTGGGAAACTGCGGGACTCAAGTGATACCTGTTGTGGAAGAGACCCATAAAGATTTCTGATTCTGTTCAACGATCAGGTTAGAGAGCAAGCTACTTCGTTCCAAATGGCACACAGTAATCAAGCCTCGGTAAATCACTTCTGATGCACAATTAAACTACGGTGTCACGTTGTTAATTATACTGAATGCCAGATTCCTTCCAAATCTGCCTGCCTCCGGACTGCCTACAAGAGTCGCAATGATCATTATCTCTGGGTCTACTGATTTTTTTCAAACAGCAACGGAAATATTAAAGTTTACAATGATAAATGTTAACTGTTTAAAAAAGTTGACAGTCATAGTGAATTTAAAGTTTTATTTCTAGAATTCACTTGTGTAGAAGTATTAGTAAATTCCTAAATGCTCAATTCATGTGACATGGTTTTGTGGAATAATTTAGCTTGCAGCTCTAATTATTTCTCAATTTCATTTTCATAGTACTATTTGTGTTTTAGCTGAAGATTTACATTTCTCAGGAAAATCTTTAAGTGAAGACTTTTTACCCTTGCACCAGGCTTCTTGTATTGTAAACAAATTCCCAAATTCTTATGGTACTTATGGTTCTTGAAAAACATGGGAGTGTCTTAACTGTTTAGCTTATTTCACTAATTTAAGAGTATCAGAAACTATGTACTTCAAGTCACAGCGTGCTTCTTTCTCTTACCTCTACCCACATCTGATTCCGTCCCCCCAGGCCAGCCTTGCAGCATAATCCAGCACTCCTCAGTGCAGAGGTGCTGCTGTTTTCTCTCAGACACCCTGGCCTCAGGCCAAACTGTGCCAGGCCTGAAAGTAGCAGCTCTGAGATCTCTACTTCCCAGTGTACTTTCTGTATCCTGTTTTGAAACAGCACAGGGATGCTCTCTAATCTCCATAGTGCCTGTGGTTCGTGTCACAACTTGGACCCACTGATTTCCAGTTATCCATCTTGGCACTAAATTTTCCTCTTTAGAAGCTTAGGGAGGGGCTGGGGAGATAGCTCCATGGCACAAGTGCCTGCCTGGCAAGTGCAAGGTTGTGAGTTCAAACCCTGGTCCCACAAAAAAACAAAAAAAAGCTTAGGAAGATTGTGAATTGGGGCCAGTGAGATGGCTCAGCGGCCTAAAGCGCCTGCTTGGGAAAGCTTAGACAACCACAGGGACCATGGTTGGATCCCCGGCACCACATGCTGCACGAGCCCCACCTCCAGAGCAGGCTGAGCAGGCCATTAAAAAAAAAAAAAAAAAAAAAAAAAAAAAAAAAAAAAAAAAAAAAAAAAAAAAAAAAAAAAAAAAAAAAAAAAAAAAAAAAAAAAAAAAAAAAAGATTGTGAATTGAACACTCCATTAATCCTGAATTTTATCCTAATTTTGTTATTTATATATGCCTATAGCATATTTAGGTTTTTATCTGAAACCATTTACAATTACAAAAACCCCAACACCACGATTAACTTTTTGTTCCTTGAGTCACTGTCCTTGACAGTGCGCAAGAGGACCGTTAGGGGGCGCACGGTGAGCAAGAGACTCATGGGCCTCAGTCACTAACACTCTCCAGGGTCTGCAGTAAGACTGACACACAGCCTACTGAATGCCCAGCTACCTTTCATTTCAGATTTTGTGTCTGTGCATCTCTGCTCATAATTCTCTGCAGTTATCTCCTTAACAAGCTTCCTTGTGCAAACAGGTTCATTATAGAAAGACTGCTCCACTGACATGTGGGCTTCTATGTCCAGAACATCTGCTATCTTTCATCGCCCAACTAACCCTGGGTCACTACTCAGAATTAACCTGGAACTTCTCACGAGGTGGAAAGACATGATTGCTTATCAGAGCCGAATCCTACATTATTTTGGATTTCTAAAACACTGAATTTGATGATATAAAAATAAACTGATTTAGAGACACTAAGCTTATTTTTGTTTCTCATATATACAACTGACATGTTACATCAATGAGCCAAACAATTTATTCTCACAACATATTACATTTAAGTATGTAAAAGTGACCAACAGCAAAAGGGGGAAAGGAAAATGAAACAACCCTTGGGGGTAAACAGCTTCACCAGGGGCCAGGGATGATACTTCTGTGGCATGAGGATCATTGCCCTCAAGCTGAAGTAACTTCCACTTCATTTTACTGGCTGTAAACACATGTGTTACACGGGATTTAGGTTAAGCCTGGCCAACTGGAGAGCTAATGGTCCTGTTAAATTGTGCTAATTTCACGTAGGGGTATGTTTTCTGTGTTGTTTAGGAGACCTTGTATTGCAAAGCTCATGAAATGAGTCTGCTGTTCAAGAAAAGGGAGCTTGGGTGTTACTGGTAAATGGCCTCATGGACACCTGTAAGAATAGGTGTCCATCTTAAACTCAGAACACCTGTAAGAACACATGTCCATCTCAAACTCAGAACACCTGTAAGAGCAGAGGTTCATCTTAAACTCAGAATACCTGTAAGAACAGCTATTCCTCTTAAACTCAACATGATTTAAAAATAAAAGTAGCAGTGCCAACAGTTTATCATTAAGAACTAGTTTTAATGGAAATGAGTCTAATGTCCTTTCATGCAGTCAGACAGACAAAAAAATGATGGCCCTAATTATGGGTGACCTATCCAGGTGAAACCAAAGGGGGTGTTGATATATGCATTTATCTGTAGATGACATTGCACACATTGTGAAGGATATAAAAAGGAAGCACGGCACAGTGCTTTAGTCTACAAAGTGAAGTTCTTAGCCATAGGCATGGCGGGTGCTCCCCCTGACGTGCCCAAGGAGCACGCAGACCAGGTGGCAAGACTGCGTCTAGCTAGCTGCTCTTCAAAAATAAAAGGAACTTTAAGCATTTTTTGGCCTTTTCTTCTACATATTCCAATAGAAGTGTGACTACAAATCATTATAAAACCACCGTTAGGCAATGTGTAGTTCACTGAGATTACTCAGACCTGGATACATTGAGACATAATATCCAGTAAAGATAATACATTAACACAATAATGCAGTATATTTCAGTAAAAATAGAATAAATAAAAATATTTTAAGCTGTATTTAACAGGATAATTAAAAAAATGATAAGAGATACAAGGCATAGTGAACATGGCTGCCTGTTTACCGAATCACAGATAGAGAGATGCATAGGTAACTGAAGTATCACTAAGTTCTCAGGTAAGACATCGGCGTCCTTTCACAGACAGACACACATTCACACATACTTTTTGGCCATGGCAGAAAGTGTCTGGACATACTATTTAACATAATAAGTTTTATACAATTAATCTGCATTTAGTATGCAAAGCCAGTTTTAAAACAAAGTATCTGCAGTAAAGTTTTCAACATGTAAAGGTTATCATTCATCTTACTGCATCCTATAATTGCATATATAAATTAGTTTGCTATTTAAAGCTAGCTTAGTGTTCTTGATCCGGAAAACAAATGTATGCCTTAAAAAAAATGAACAAGAGGGTTCCGGTAGAGATTTCCTGTAGAAAAGTGAGTTACTTGCTTAGAATATCGAAGTATATCACACTAAAACATTTCATGAGGGAGATCAAGATGAAAGATCATCGCAACTGAATTCTCAACAGCAATTTACAGGGCACAGTAAGATTTTCATAATGCAGCAATTCCCCACAATGGCACGGTTACTTCAGAGAACAGTATACAAGTTGGTGAGAAGCACGATGCATTTCTAAAGCAGCATCATTTCTGTTGTGGCAGCAGAGGGCCAGGAAACACTGCCTGCCCACTGAGGCCCTCACCACAGCAGGCAGGTCTCCTACTCCTGTCCTGTTCTGGCGTGGAAGGGCCACGGCGAGGGGTACCTCTGCCACAGGCCCATCACCCCGGGAAACCCAGCTTGGCACAGGCCGCACTGAGTGGGATGCCTGCCTGCTACAGCACGTTAGGGGCCCATGGCAGCAAGCAGTCTGGGACTGCGAGAAGGCAGCGGTTTGTGGTATATCGAGTGTGAGCACTGAGTAACATGGCCAGGCTTCCCTGCTGCTTCGGGGAATTCTGAGACTGCCGGACAGTGAGAGTTTTGATGTCTGCTCCCGCGGATGCCCGTGTCACTAGGAGAGGGCAGAGGGGAATAAGACAGCAAGAGCCAGGTGGAGGCACTGCTGGCCCTCCCGAGCTTTGGTGAGATCTCAGGCTTGGTGAATTAGCCTCTTGGTACTTTGTATTTTATCCCTCCAATGTGTTCAGTACCATTTCTACCACATAAGGCTCAAATGTGATAAAGATATGGAAACCATTTTGACAAGTACAAAGCTGTACAAACGGAAAAGCGTTACTTTTATAACTGGATGTTGTAAATGTTCATTTTGACATTACAAAGTAAACAAGACTAATATTAAGAGCGCTCTCCCTAGCAACTTCCTTTTAAAACACCAATGTCAACAAGAGTCTAAATTTGTGTATCTTCAACCTAAGTCTCTTAGCCACATAAAAAGCAGGAAAAATGCCTTTTTTGGGAAACTGTTAAATAGTCCATTATTCCTATGTATACTTTTCTCTGGTATGAAATTTGTAAGTCTTGAAAATAAAATATAAGTTTTAAAATATATCTTGTTGGATTTAACAAATTCAACATTAAATACATAAATTCAAGAAAGGTTCAACTAATTTGTTGCCATGGACAATATGTAATGGACAGACAACTTTCTGGACAGAGAAACTCCATTAGAATCAAAATGAGCTAGATGGGTTATTCTGGTGGAACATTACCTTGGGATGTGGACAAACAATGTGGTGGTGGAAATTTAAAATAATAGTGTGTGACAGAGCTATAAATGACATTTCTTCAACTCTAAATTGCATATCGGCTAATTATCAAACAAAGGATGAGAGGCTTGTGAGAAGTATTTCAGCTAATGTTTGTGCCGAGAAAGACCAGAGTGAGCTATCATTCTCTAGCTGCACTGTACTATGTAAGGCAGGAGTTTGAAATATGTCCCCCCCAAAATGCATTAGGATCTTGTTCATCTCTTTTTTAAAATAAGCAGTTTGAAAACCAGCTGAAAAGGCTATTTTTTGTTTGATTTTAATTCCCCGAATTTACTTTTTCGTTACTTTTGAAGTCTCACTTCCCTCCCAGCACCCCACAAACAGCGGTAGGCATGGAATGGTGTCTGCGTGTCAAAGCGTGTCAGGGAAAGCTGCCCACTGGCTGCCATGCCAATGCCAACAGCCAACTTATCAACCAATGGGTTCGATTCCATGGAAAACTAAAACCCATCCTATGTTTACAGTAATTCAGTGGCATCTGTTCTGCAGCGATTTCCGTGTTTCCAAGGCTGAAAACAGACAAGGTGCTGCAGGACTGAGAGGTGCTTGTGACAGAAGCGTTGAGAAGCCGGGGAAACCGGCATCATCGACTGCAAGGACGCAGTGACAGTTCACCAGGCGGGTGTGACCACGTTTCTCCACTTGAAGCCAAGTCCCATCCATGATATGTACAATAAAAAAGGGACCTTCCACTGCTCATGATGTAACTTACAGCAAAAAAAAAGTATTCATGCTTCTTTTCCTATCACATGGTGGTGGCAAGACAGAGAACATGCTTGTCTAACACTGTCTGGTTACAGGTAAACTCTCTGGAGACAAGGCATGGGCGGCGGAATGGAAGGCGGGGTCAGTGTCTTTCTTAGTGTAGCTCTTCAGTGTTCAGGGGGACACCAGAGGCCTCGAACGTGTGCAGCTATGGTGTTTCTGAGACGGGACGCTTCTGTTTCAAAGTGTCAATGAGGGACAAGACCCCTCGCTTTACGTTGGTGGTGACCCTTCTGGTCACAGAGTCCGCTGGTGGAGGAGGAGGTCGGACTTTCTGTGAAGGTGGCCTGGCTACCAAGCACTTCTGATAGCGTAGCTGAAATAAAGCACAGAAAATATTCAAGGTAATATTACAGCATCTCATTAGCAAGACTTCAAGTTGTCACCAATGCACCGACTCCACACAGGTAATAGCCGTGCTCTTAAATCCAACAGTTTATTCTTTCAGTGGGTTGTTTCGAACTCTTCATTAGGCTCAGGGAAGGTATGCTGCCTGGGCCACCTTTGCCTGGCATCCATTCCACCCCTACGGTGGATAAACCTCACAGTCCCTGAGCCAGGGAAAGCAAGCAGGGCCTGGAGCCGAGGGTGCTCCCTGAATGCTCCTTGGATGCGCCACTGGGCCTTGCTCATGGCTCCTGAGGCAGCATGGTACACCACTTCCTCTTTTCTTGAGACAGGGTCTTGCTATGCACTCATGCTGGTCCTGAACTACGTAGCCCAGGCAAACCTCAAACTCACAGCAATCCTCCTGCCTCAGCCTCTCAGTGCTGGAATTATAGGCGTGTGCCACCACGCCTGGCTACCACTTTTGAGTTGTTGACTTCAGGCGGTCGGACTCAATCTCCCAAGCCTAAGTCTTTTCAACTGTGAAGTGGCTGGAGAGAGTCCTCAGAGAAGGGGTTATGACTGGGTGCACTTGAGAGATTGCCTAAAGCAGACCATGTAAAACAGAGTGCTCTTTGCTGCTTCAATAAGAATGGATGGTGTATTCACAGATTTCATATTTTACATTTAAGTTTAACTCCTAATGGACTAGTTTTTATTATAAAAAGAATGAATTCTTTTTTTTTTTTTTTTTTTTTTTTTTTTTAAGACAGGGTCTCGCTATGCAGTTCAGGCTGACCTTGAGCTCACTGTTGTAGCCCAGGCTGGTCTTGAACTTGCACTGATCCTCCTGCCTCAGCCTCCCAAGTGCTGGGATTACAGGCATGCACCACCATGCCCGGCAAAAAGAATGAATTCTATCCTTCACAAATATAGCAAAAAACCTCTACCTGTTTTTTTTTTTAATTATTTTATTTTTTACTTGTGTATTTTTTTTTTTCCCTTGTTTCAGAACTTCTGTTGGTTTATTTATTTATTTTTATGGCTGGCTCAGCCTGCCCTGAGGGCAGGGCTGGCGCAGCATGTAGTGCCAGGGATAGAACCGCAGTCCCTGCAGCCGCCCAAGCTTTCCTAAGCAGGTGCCTTAGACCACTGAGCCATCCTGCCAAGCCCCCTCTACCTGTTTTTGTTTTAATAGGAAGATAAAAAAATTCTTCAAAATGAGATGAAAAGTTTAAAACTTAACTAGTGTTTCTTTCTTTCTTCTCTTCCTTCCTTCCTTCCTTTTTTCCCTTTTTTATTTTTTCTAATCAAAGCACTGTGAAGTATGTCCATAGCTGATTTTTAGAAGCTGACTTAAATATGAGCAGGTTGGAACAAGTTGGTGACCCTTCCTATGAAGTATTACAGCAAAACTCTAGGGCATGATGAGCCAGTGTCTGACACAGCCCACAGCCCACAGCCTACGGGCCATGGGCCACGGGCCACGGGCCACGGCCCACAGCACCAGTCCTCCCAGCTAAGTCACGTGAGACAGGATGATTCACTGCGTCTACTCTGTGCAAGGCATCTTGCTAATCTGTCTATGACTCAAAACATGTACATCCAAGTGTGAATTCAGACAGGTAGACATGGCGACATGGAACACTAGCATGAATCAAAATGGCACTTAACTGACGAGTTCCACTGGGACTCCTGTGATGCTTGGCTGTGTCAACTTGGCTGGCTGGGGAGCTGCAAGGGGATTACTGAAGCACACTGAGTGGGCTGTGGAGGTGAGGCCTTGGCACTCTGTGGGGTGCCTTGGCACTCTGTAGGGTGCCTGCCCCTTCTTCTCTACTGCTGCTCCCTGCCCTGCTTCCTGGGCACCACGACACTCTGCTCTGCTGTCCCCCACCACAGTGATGTTCTTGCCCTGGAGCTTGCTAACCATAGGCTGAATCCCCCAAGTGGGCTAAGTTAAAGACCTCCTCCTTTAAACTGTGGGTAGTGAGCAGTGTGCTCCAGCGGTTGGGAAGGCTGACCAGTACCAGCCCTTGCTGCCCTATTTAGAGTTTCACACACACACACACACACACACACACACACACACACACACACACACACACACATTTCATAGCGGTAGCTGTGACATATGCCTAAAAATGAAGTAGATTAAAAAATGTTAGGACCAGTGAAATAGCTCAGCAGATTAAGCACCTGCAAGCAGGGGCTGGGAGTTGAATCCCTAGGCCTGCCATGCTGGCCTGGTCCTTGAGGTGGACTGAGATGGCAATTGAGACTAGGTGTGGTGGTGTGTATCTGTAATCCCAGCACTTGGGAGGCTGTAAACAGGTGAATCACTGCGAGTCCAATCTAGTAGTGAGACGCTAAACACCCTATAGACCCTTCCCTAAAACACAAATAAATAAATAAGTAAGTAAGTAAGTAAGTAAGTAAATGTTAATATCACATTCGAGATAGGATAATCTAGACAATTATCTAGACAATTCAGATGGAGAGTCCTACAGATCAGAATCAAGAAGAAAGCCACTGCACGAGGCATGCTGGCCTCACAGAAGGGCAGGTGCCTCTGACTTCCCCTGCGAGCCTCACGGTGGTTGGCTGAGCTACTCGGGCAGCTACCCTAATTGCTCTAATACAATTAAAATACGAAGCAAATGAGGAAAACCTGTTTCCAAGAGGGAAAATGAGTTTGGGAATCGAGAACAAACTGCAACTAGTAATAAAGCTAATTATTTAATTGGCATTGGCACTTAAGATGCATAACTACAGTCATTTTATGACCCAGAACATCTGCTGTGACTGCTGCTGTTTCACAGGACATCTACTCAGCCACCATCCATTTGTACTTGACGGACACTTGCCCCCTCTGCTTGCCTCATGGAGCCCGTCACCCTGTCCTTGTCCCCACACCTGGTCCAAGTCCGCCTCACCTCCTCTATCCCACCCACCCTGCTTAATACCCAGGCATGTGATAGTCACAACTCTGGCACCACAGCGCTGGGTGGGCTGTGTGTGTGTGTGTGCGCGTGCACACGCTAAACCTGTAATAAGGACTGTGTAAGTGGAAATGGATCGCAAGGGGAAACACCAGGTGTCTCCTCCCTGCTCCATGTCAAACGCATCTTTAAGAGGCAAGTCAATACCTGGTACCTTGCCATCTCTCACCTCTGTGTCTCCCACCCTCTCCTCCCTGTCTGTCCATTTGTCTGTCTGTCTGTCTGTCTCTATTTTATGACAGTACTGAAGATCAAACCTAGAGCCTTCATACTGAGCTACATCTCAGCCCTTTAGTTTTCTTCTTTCATTTCTTGCAAAGTCAATAAATTGCGCTGGCTGGGCTCAAACTCCTAGACTGCTGGGATTATAGACATGTACCACCACACCCACGCTTTCCTTCATTCTTAACTCAGCAGTGTTCTGTATGTAAAAAAAAAAAAAAAAAAACAAATAACACAGCTGCAAGCTTCCTCCTCTCAGCCTCGCTCCCCTTGGTTCTCAGTGCCTTGTCTCAAAGTACAGCGAGAGCTCTCTGATCAGGCAGGGCTAAGTGCCTCTTCTCAGGTCTTTACTTCCCACCATTTCCTATCAGATTCATGCTGCAACTACAGGCACGCATTTGCTGACAGAGGGAGACACATCATCAGCGGATGTGCCCCTGCTCAGGACTTATGGTACATAAGCCCAGACCAGGGTGGGGCGGCTGCCATGTACCTGGGCTGAATGGCACAGCCTAGGGCTCCCGGGCGGGTTGCGGCCTAGACAACAGGTTACAGTACTGAGCACTGCAGGCCCTGAAACACTGATATCTGTGTATCTAATGCAGGACACAGTAAAAACATGCCTGCCAGGAGCTGCAGGGCTGGAAGTTGTTCCGATGTGTGAGTGACTGAAGGCCAAGTACACTCAGGCTAGAGCAAATCTGTCACCACTTTTGCATTAATCCTAGCTCACTATAACTTTGTGTATATACTCTTTTCCTTTCAAGCTCTTTGATGCTTCTATAATATTCTCTAGCTAGAAACACAAGTACCCTGCAGGTAATGGGAGTTCCTCAGCTCCATTATAATCCGATGGACCACTGTCATATGTGTGGACAGTCATGGACAGAAATGTCAGGTACATAGCATGTGTGACCCCTTCAATCTAGCCCTGCTGGCTTGTCTCCCTCAGGCTAAGAGAGCATGCAGATCACATGGAGATCCACCCTGGCCCCAAACCAACCAACCAGGCAAGATGTCTGCCCTTCAAGCTGCCCTCTGATAACAGACCTGCTGAGCCGCCGGGGAGCCTCACACTTGGATCTGTGGCCTTTTCCACACTAAAGTGGGCCTGGGTTGGCGTGTCTCCAGCACACCATGCCTGAGCTCCACAATGCTGGGGTTAAACTGAGTCAGGACTGAGTTACCCAAATTTTCCAGCCTACACACACTGGGTGAATACAGATGACCCAGGGCCTCCAGCCCAGCCCCTCCTCAGGGCAAGCCACCTGCATGGTGCCTCTCGGTGTCACCAGTGTGTCTCTAGTCTGTGATCCTGGCTTGTGCCCACCAACCTCAGAATGGATCGGCAAGTCTCCAAATGGCTGTTTTTTTTTTTTTTTTTTTTTTTAACTTTTTGCTAGAATAGTCTTTTAAAAGCAATTCACTCCCCTCTTCACACACTGGAACTTGGCATGACAGCACGGGCACTGGCCCTGCAGGACACAGAACCAGCTTCCCACCACTTGGTCCCAGCAGCTCAGCTGTCACCACTAGAAAACACAGGTGCATCCAGCCCAGCCCAAACCCCACCGCTGGGAGCTGAGCCTGCGCACCCGCCGCGGGTAAGCCCCTGTGCCCCTCTGCCCCGCCTCTGCGTTCCCGCGACTAACTTCCTGTTCCAGCCCAGCCCAAACCCTACCGCTGGGAGCTGAGCCCGCGCGCTGGCTGGGTCAGGATCCTTGGCCTGCCTTCCCTTTCTTCGCCCCGCCGCCCCCCCTTTTTTTCTTTTTTTTGAACCCCTCCAGCCCATGCTCCAGCACTGAACCCATCAAATAGCCCGTTTGGCAACCGTTCCGGTCCACGAGCCTACCAGGACTACTCAATCCCAAAGCTCCACCTCCACCTCCAGACCACATCCGCCAGGATTCACAAAAGCTAGCAGCCAAAGCCCCAACACAAGAGTCAGGAACCTCTGCAGAAGAACCACCTTGGAGTCTCCAGACAAAACGCCCATAGACACAGCATAACATCACCAAAGTGCAGAGGTCGCTTCCATACAAAATGATAACAACAAGGAGTAGGAGGCAATCTCAGGACCCGTGCCCACCCAAACCAAATACAGAAGACACTATCATGGAAGAAAATGAGAATTATACAGATGAAACCTCTGAATTG
>PVJA010015603.1:0-45185 GCA_004027025.1 Myocastor coypus
TCAATTTTTTCATACATTTCTTTTTTTACTTCACATGTTATCTCTGATCTGAGTTGCTCTATACGTTTCTGCACTTGCCTTTCAACTTTGGCTGCCACTGATTCAGAGATTTCATCTGCATGATTCCCATTTTCTTTCATCATGGTGTTTTCCTTTATTTGTTTTGTGTGGACTCAGGATCTGGGATTGTATCTTGCTTCTTCTCTTTACCATTTTTTATAGCAGTGCTCTCTGCACCTTGGTGAACTTACACAGTTAGTACCTATGGAAATTTGGGTCTGGATCCACCAAGCTTGTTCCCCTCCCAGCATGCCTGGCTGCAAGTCGAAGCTCAGGCTGCTGGCTACCTCGAGGCCCCGTGGGTCTGGACGATGATCAGTCATATGGGGACAGTGGGTGGCTGTGTGGGGAATATGGGTGTAGTCAGGGTTTGGGCAGTTGTTGAATTGGGGGATGTATTCAGGCTGAGAGAGTTCTTACCTGGCCAATGTGAGCCCTGGTCAGGAAGGTGGGTGAAATCTGAGCTCAGGTTGTTGATGAGTCAGCGAGTGGACCAGGGCTGAGTCTGCTGTTTGGCCCAGTCTGGATGACAGCAGGGTCTTGCCTAGAGTTTGGGGGTGACGGGTCAAGTCCAGGAGCTGGGGCTTGGTCCAGGCACCGCAGTCAGTTGAAATGGCATGACGAAACAAATTAATTTTGTAAATAAATAAATAAATAAATAAATACTCTGAGAAAGCACAGAAAGGAAAGAATTTTAGAGTTATTTTGCCAATCAAAGTGTTCTAAATGGTTAAAATATCAGCCAACTTGTCCTCTGATTGGCATTATCTTCCACCCAGCATCTGTATGCCCTCTTCACATCCTAGTTACTTACTCTAAATATTATGAGGTTCAACATGGAAGTCAAAACCAAGCATAACACAGAAATGACCAAATATTTTTCTTTAACTGTCTTGAAATGATTTACGAAAATGTTCAAGAGCCACAGCAGAGATCCACAACAATGAGGTGAAAATCATAAGTAACGGACAATGGAGCCTCTCCTCTCCACACTGTGTAGTAACCACAGTAAAGATGACACTACAGGAGGAAACAAGGAAGAGGGAGATAAGAAGGATAACCACACTTACTGAAGAGACAGCCCAAAGTATAAAGAGCAAACTAAAAGAGAGAATAAATATCAGGGAGATAGAACTTTTACTAAGGTGAAAGGGACCAAGAGATTGGGAATTGTGGGAGGGACAGGAAAAGTTCATAATGACAAAAGGAATTAAGATATGCACATGTAGCAACTTCACACAAAGATTGGAGACATTTACTGCAAGTATGTATCAAGAAGGAAGGATCACCTTCCCTGCCACCATCATGGGAGTGACTGTGAACCCTGGGAGATTCAGGGAGCCACATGGGGGGGGGGGCGCAATCACTCTCTGCCCCACCACAATTGTGAGAGCAATGGTGGGCCTAGATGAAACATGCACGAAGAGACCAGCCGTACCTCCTGCCTCCCCATATTTATGAGAGTGATGGTGAGATGCAGGAGCCTCAGTGAGCCGTTCAGGAGAGGAGTACAGCCTCACCTGTACCTCTAACATGCAGAAAGCTCTTGCTGGAGAAATCCTAGCACTTCGCATGTGCTCCTACATTGAGGGTCAGGCAGCCAGCGCAGGAAGCACCCTGCATAGGCCAACATTGTCAGCAGGATGAACCCTAAGTAAATCCACTCTAATAAGGGAAAACACTTTGCATACAAACTTTTAATCTACCACCAGTTGTATTATATAACGATAGACTTTGTTCCATGGTCTGAACTACAAAATCAATATTTGAAACAGTTTGTCATTTTGTTAGTTGTCCTTCTGACTAACTAAACTACTATAGTCAGTATGTCATTTCTGCTGAAATCAGTTCTTAATCCTCGGGTAACAATCTGGGAATCTCTGAGGTAATGACATCATGACAATCCTAGGCCAATACACTGAGTTCTGAGCCAAACAGAAATCAACATCCCTCTCTCAATTAATTGGGAAGGTAGGATCTCAGGATAAACCAAAATAAAGAATACCTTACACAGTGAAGATACCCCTGAAATATAGACCATTCCTGGAGAGCCCCTGGTATTAGTGATATTGCAATCAGTAACCAAACTCAAGGAAATTAGGATGTGTTATATACATGTACCAACTTCACATGAAGAGTGGAAACCTTTGCTGCAAATATGAATCAAAAAGGGATCAACAGCAACAAATAAAATCAGTGTGGAGACCCTCAGAAAACTAGAATTGTAAGTCCCATTCAACCCAGCAATTCCCCTTCTGAAATATACTCCAAAAGAATTCTAAACATCACACCAAATGCGCGGTGTGCACTCATGTTTATAGCAGCACAATTTGTCCCAGCAAACACTTAGAAACAGCCCAAATGTCTATCACCAGAGGAATGGGGAAAAGACATGGTACTTTTTATGCTGGAGTACTACTCGGCTACAAAGAAAGATAAACTTCAAGCTTTTATGGCCAAATGGATGAAACTAGAGATTCTATTATAAGCGAAATAAATCAGGCTCATATGTGTAAACATTATATTGTTTCCCTAACATAAGAACATGAAATAATAAATAAAATCTGAAAAGTACAACAGATACCATAAAGCTGAAAAACTCTACATATGGAATGAATAATTGAGATGAAAGGAAGGAGACAAGAAAGGAAATGGGAGGGGGAAATTAGGCAAGTATATACGCAGAATAGCAGAGATGACTGCACTACTAATTTCTAATGTTTAAAATTTTTCTTTTAGCCAATTCCATATTCTTTTACCTGTAATATGAGCAAATTCATTCAGCACAGCAAAGTATAATATAGCAACTATGCTTCAATATCTTTCGCCTTATTCTTTTAAATGTTTATCATTTTTAAGGCCTTATCTATCATTTTCATAATCTACTTAAAATACATTCAGGAATAAGGCACCTGGTTAGGCAGAGGAGAATCCAGGGTCTGTTCCTGGCATGCATGGTGGCCTCACCCCCGCAATGCAGTGAGACTGCAACTGAGACTGGCTGTGGCGGCATGTGCTTGCAATCCCAGCACTTGGGAGGCTGAAAACAGGAAGGATTACTAGAGTCAGGTCTGTGTAGTGTGATCCTATTGCTCCTGCACAGAATTTATAATACAATAAAAATTAAAAAATAAATAAATAAAATAAACTTTAAAAAATATAAAGGACAAGAAAAAAGTTAAGCTTTAGTGAAAAGTTAATGTTTAATTGTTTGATCAAACCTATATGCCAATACCTGGTAATCTGGGTAGAATACTTTGATGATAACAATGTCATATAAAACTCACCGTTAATGTTCTATTCTTGATTTGAAACTCTGTACAATTTTAATTATTTTGTGTTGCTTTTATATTTTATCTATTTGGTACAAGGTGTCACTATGCAGCTCAGACTCCTAGTGATCCTCTTCTTTCAGCCTCCTCAGTACTGGAATTACAGGATGTGTCATGAAGTCCAGGCTTGGAGGCTAGCTTGGTGAGCCTGGTGAGAGACCAACACACCATGCAGAATTGGGGATCAAACCTGGGTTTAGACTGCTGAACTATCTCCACAGCCCTGTTGCTTTGTTTTGTTGTTGTTGTTGTTGTTATCATTGTTGTTTTACGTGTGTGTTGCTTTGTTTTAACTTTGTTCTTACTTGTTTTTTTTATTTTTTTCTCTTTAAAAATAAAAATAAATAAATAGGGCCAGTGAAATAGCTCAGCTGACTAAGCACCTGCTTTGGCAAGCCAAAGGATCAGAATTTGAGTCTCTGCCCCAAATGGCAAAATGGTTCCTCACTCAGGGGGCGTTGAGTCAGTCACCAGTCTGGACGTGGTGGCACATGCCTGTAATCCCAGTGCTGGTAGGCTAAAAACAGGAGGATCACTAGGAATCCCAGGTGCATAGGTTCTGGCAAATATATCCACAGACCCAAGGATGAATACAACAGACTAGATAACAGAGGAACAACTTCAGAAGGATTCAGTCAGCACTCCCTCAGATGATAAGCCAAAATCTACACTAAAAGATAATCTAATAAGTGGTGCTGAAAACTGGCTTTGCACATGTCAGAGATTAAACAAGACCCATGCCCCTGACTATGCATTAAACTAAGATCGAAATGAATCAAAGATGTAAATATAAAGACAGAAATACTAAATATGCTAGAAAGTTGAAGACAGGTATATGCAAAGACTTGATATACAGAACTTTGGTCATACAGTAAATATCACAAAGAAATCAACAATTGGGATCTCTCCTAGAAAATGTTTTGCAAGGCAAAAGAAATAGACCACAGAATGATAGGACAACACATAGAATGGGAAAAAATTGCCTGCTATTCCTCAAATAAAGAACTAGTACCTAAATAATTATAGCAGACTATCCTTCAGACAAAGGGCTCCTATCCAGAACATATAACAGATTTTTAAAAATTAGACCGCCAAATTCCAAAGATTCAACCCAAAAATTGGCATCTGGTATGAACATGCACTTCACAAATGAAGAGATACAAATGGCAAATAAATACATAAAACATACCACTGGTCATTGAACAGATGCAAATTAAAATGATACTAAAATACTATCTTATGCCAGAAAGAATGGCTATCATAAAGATGTCAACCAGTAACAAATGCTGGAAAGGCTGTGGGGGCAAAGGAACCCTTCACTGTTGGTGGGGGTGCAGGCTGGGAAACCACTATCAAAATCAATAGGGAGATTCCTCAGAAAGGAATATCCTTCTTGTACAGTTATTCTTGTTATCTTCACAGAAGAATTAAAAGTCTGTGATCTATGCACATCCATGGTTTTAGCTGCACAGCATGCAAAAGCCAAATGTGGGAAAGGCCCAGATGCCCATCGAACAATGAATAGATGAAGAAAGTGTGATTTTCTTATCCAAAGAAGTACCACAGAATCATAAAGAATGATACACTTGAGACACTTCTAGGTAAATGGATACACCTTGAGACCATAGACACTGCTGTGATCGTCCAAAAAAGTAAATAAAGACAAATACATATAGTAGATACTGAGAAATAGAAAGACCATGTTCAAATGGGGAACGCAACTAGGGATAAGGGGAATAAGGACAGGAAAAGGAGACACTGGCTTCACTGTTGTCCCCTTCATTGCAATATTCTTCATGCACAAAGCTTCCTTCATCAGCATCGTTCTTATACTTCCTACATCTGAGAAGAGGACATTTGAGATCTCAGCAAAACATCAAACAATGAGATTTATGTGTCTTTCAATGAGCTTGTGAAAACTTCATTGCTTGCTGGTAAGACAGGCTCACTTCACAGATGAAGTATTTCACTCTAAGTATCATTTTGTTTACAGAGATATTCCTTTCCCCCCTCCTCTGACCCCCTCATTTATTTTGTATTTCCTCTCCTATTTCTTTCATTTCCCTGGACTTTATACATCCCTCTAACTTCTTTTCTCCCTTGCTGTAGTTCAAAACTAAAGAAAAAAAAATAGGAAGGCATGTAGGAAGTGATGAGGCCTGGATGCTGAGACCACAATCCATTCAGGGTCTTGTGACATCAACAACATGGAAGACAAGCCCTCGCTCTACTAGAGCTAAATGTACTCTTACGTAGGTTTCTAAAAAGTCATACATTTCAGAAGCATAGGATTGGAGAGAGCTGATGTCACAATACTTAACAGTGATCATTTGAAAAGACTCAACAATTCATATGGTTCTCATGAGTAAACCTCACTTAGTGTTTTTCCCCAACCAAGAAACCAGATAGTGAAGCAATGTACTAGAGCATATGTCATGTGCTATGATTATTCCTGATAAGCTTCTCTGTAATATGCTTCTCAGGGGCCAATTCTTCCATCCTGGGGTTAAGGATGAGTTCATGCAGCCACTATGGTCAGTTTCTTTCTAGATAAGGGCGATGAACTTGGTAAGGAATTACCAGAGGATGGTCTACATGTATTAATACTGCAGGTGAGGAAAGTAGGGCAGCAAAGGGTCCTGGGATGGAGGGAGACAGAGACATTCTCATAGAGATTTATGCGTTTTCATAGAACTGAGACAAAAGCACTAGATTGCAACAAAGAAGCACTTATTCAGTGGTTCTAAAACAGAGTAAGAAAATAATTGTCAGGTTTATGAAGAGGCAAGCACCAGAGTAACGTCTAAAGTTCACTCTCTTATAAGCAGATTACCTCTTATTTCCCTCAAAAGCATATCTGAGGGGGATTCGTTACTGTGATTTTCTACCATTGATCTTTCAAATACGTGAACTATCTTATTCCATTTAATACTATGTAGATTTAATAAATATTTAAGTGTAATAAGGGAGAATATTGACAAAGAATAGATCAACTATCTCTGACTGTAAATAAAGTGTCTCCCTTCCAGAATATGCAGGAGGGCTAAACCCAAGAATGAGGCAGAACACAAGCTAAAGAGGAAAATGGTAGCCCGTGGTTGTAAGAGGAGACAGCGACATGTGATTTAGCCTATAGAAAGTCTTCCAAGTACTTTTTTTTTGTCCAAGATATCTCCTGGGGAAGACATCACATGCATTTCAAGTTAATGTTACATATAATCATTACGCATTCTTTCAGTTTCAGAAACATTTGCTACTGTATAAAAGGACCCAACCTGTGAATATCAGACAGATAACCACCTTTCAGCTTGTGAAAAAAGCAATAGGAGAACTGACAATGATTACTTTATCACGGACATTTCTCCTTGCCCCTGCCATGCCTTCCTCTTCTGGTAAGCACCATCTGTTATGGTTGGTGTCTAATTCTCCCCCGAAAGCCTCATGTAGGTAGGTCATAGGGCAGACGAAGTTGGAGGAGCAGAGGATGGCTTGAGGGGCGGGTCCAGAGGACCAGGGCGGAGCTCAAGGGGCGGAGCCAGAAAGACAGGAACTGATGAACTGACAGCGCACGCTGCCCCCCCCACACACACACAGATGGAGGTCACTCAGAGGTATGGAGCGGATCATCCTGGACACGGTGGGGCCCCAGCCTCTTTTCCAGACCCTGTAGCACAGGAAGGCAGTGTGTTGAGGTCTTGCTATGTAATTCAGGCCGCTTTAGAGGCTTTCTGAGAAGCGTGATGAAGGTCATCCTAGACTCAGCAGTGCCCCAGCCTCTCCTCCAGTGTCTTGAAACTTCTAGTAACTATGAGCTAAATAAACCTCTCCTTCCCTAATTTTAAGTGCCAGGTATTTGTCCCAGCAAGGAGAGAAGGGTAACTAAGACACCATCTTACTCTACTTCTGTGTGAGTGAATGTTTAAAATCTGCTTGTGATTAAGTCAGTTATTCATATGACTTAGTGTCATAGTATCCATCACACCCTCAGCCACATTCAGCCAAGCTCCTGGCTTCATTGAATCTTGGGGCTAAAGCCTCTGTAAAATGTACTAGTGTGGTGATTTCCTATTTTAGTTTCTCTGCTTCCCACTTTAGGTGCCGTGTGAGATGCACTCTGTTGACCAGGTAACCCTCTCCCTGCTATCCTATAACTCTGGCCTCTCATTCTTTATCTGTTTCTGGTCCCAGTATCCCCGCAATCTGATGATTTCATGCTTCCTGCTCCCCTTGCCCTGCTCCTCTCTTTCTCAGCTTTGCTTACCCACTGACACCCAACCTACCAACACTATATTCATAATCTGAGCTTCCTTTGATGGCAGCATTATCTGCTGTACAGCTATCTCAGAAATCACTATTCCAACTCATTCATCTTCTGTGAAAATCACCATTTTCTATTATTGAAAATGTGACCCCTGGAAAAATCACCCCTGAATTTCATTCACTAACCACATATTACTAACTCAAGGAATTTGCCTAAAATTTTAAATTAAGTAAAACAAAATTTCACTACCAAACAAAGCATAACATTTTTTAAAATTCTTATCTTCATTTCATTTTTCATTAAAAATGAAAAGGAATGGGATATATGGTAATCCTAATTAATTTATTTTGATAATTCATTAAAACTTGGAAAAGCATTGAGCAATATTAATTGACCAGTTAGACTTATTCAGGGTGCACTAACATGAGAGGTGAGAATCATGCTGTGTACAGGCTCTGCTCCCACCGCTGTGCAATTATATCACATAGGGGACCCTCCCAAATCTCTCACTAGGACAATTTTTCAAAGATCAAGGGAAACATTGTGTAAGAACTCACTCTGTGATTTTTTACATCTACTGTTTCTCGATGTAGCAGCCATCTGAACTGAAGCAGACTACTGAGGTTTGTGTCTCAATGTCCTCTTCCCCAAAGCCTCATGTAGTCATTGGGGTATCTTCTCGAGTTTGCAATTTTTTTGTGATCCAAACCTGGGATTATAGGCATGAATACTACCCCCATGCTGGCACAGATAAACTGAATACAAAAGAGGGAGGGAAGAAAGGTTTGCTACCTACTACAGCTGCTGCTCCTGCTGTTCCTCCCTTTGCTCTTCAGTGTTTTCCAAGGCCATGAACAGCTGCCCTCTGCCATGTGCCTCTCTGCCTTGGATCCAATAGAGTATGGACTGAAAGCCCCACAACCTGTGAGCCAAATAAAACTTCCCTTTGAGGTTTGGGGTATTGGGTAATTTTTTCCAGCAATGAGAGAAAAGTAACTGAGACAAAGACTATATTTGAAGCCCTGTGAAGGGACAATGGGACACAGTCAGCAGATATAGCTCATTTCAGAGGATTCCAAGTGTCTGGCAGCCATTTCTGGGGATGTCTGTTTTCATTGCCCACAGAAACATAGACACTGCATCAATAAATGGAACCAAACAGATGCCTTTACATCTACCAACATATGGAAATTTTCTTCTCATCATGATTTCTTTTTTTAGAACAGCTTTGAGAGTGGAGCATGGGGCAGATCACAGAAAAATGATTTCCTTCACCAATCCTACACTGGCTTCAAAGTTTATATCATTTTTATTCAGATCATGACCTTAATGTACAGTTGGCTAAAGAGACATAAGTGGATCTAAATTGGACATAAACACTTAATTGCATTTTGTATGTAATCCTCCTCCACCTCCTCCACCTCCTGCTCTTCCTCCTCCTCCTCCATCTCCTCCTCCTCCTCCTCTTCTTCTTCTTCTTCCTCTTCCTCTTCCTCTTCTTCTTCTCCTTCTTCTTCTTCTTCCTTCTTCTTCTTGTGGTACCAGGGATCAAACTCAGGTCCTTGTCCTTCCCAGGCAGGCAATTACATTACTGAGCTAAGCAAAATCAGTCTTCTTAAGAGTTAGATATACGTCCAGTTTTTGAGTTCCTATACTTTGTGAATCTGTGTGTTTGTGTTTGTGTGTGTGTGTGTGTGTGTGTGTGTGTGTGTGTGTGAGAGAGAGAGAGAGAGAGAGAGAGAGAGAGAGAGAACTGGACAGGGAAATAGCCAGATACCAGGGAAGAAAACAATGATGATTAAATAAAAAATAGTTAATTTTTAAGTTTTCACATCGTTATTTTACATTTCCTTGGAAGTCTTTATCTTGGTAAATTCTGTAATTTAGCCCTTCGTATAATGCAATTTATGTAATTGCATTATGTAATTTATGTAAGCTATTACATAAATTACAATTATGTAATTTATGTAAGCATCACTTTGCTTAGAAATTATAAAATTCCCAGGTATGTTTTCATAATTAAGGGTTAATTGTTTTCCTCACAACTTGAAATAGTGAAAGTAATAGAAGTTCACTTTAAAACCTTTCAGAGTCCATTTTAGCTTCTACAACTAATATATACATTTGTTGAAACATCCATGTAGTAACTATATAAACTTTGTGGAAGCCTGGCATGAGTTTAAAGTTGTGTTAAGGTGTCCTTCTCTGAGACATTATATAATTTTTAATTGTTTTTGTCTTTGTGAGCCACAGTATCACTATGCAGTTTAGGCTGGCCTTGAAATCACCTTGTAGCCCAGGCAAACCTGAAACTAGAAGTCATCCTTTAACTGTTGGGAGTATAGGTGTATGTCAACATGGCTGGCCTATCATATATTTTAGAAAATATGGGGGACACCATTTCTGAGTATGAAGCTATTTAGGTTTATTTTATTACAGGCCAACATAGGTCAGTAATTTGATTTTAAACCAAAAAGGCTGACACAGACAGAAAAGAACTTTTGATAGGACCCCAACTTCTAAAACGTTAACTAAGTTGGTAATTGAAGTCTCTAGCTGTAAGAAGCATGTGTTTTAGTATGGTATCAGACTGTGACATTTGTGTTCAAATACTATAAGTATCTTCTGCATTGAACATTACTTTCTTATGGTAACTGAGTTATTTTTTAAGTCATTAAGCACATCTTCTTTTGTAACTTTGAACCATGAGTCAGGGATTAACCCTTTATTTGCAAATATTTTACCATACTTTTCTTCTAAATGTGATTTGAAGTGAACAACAAACCATTTCCAATATGGCTGAGAGGATGAATCTGGGGTGATGCTCCACGTAGCATAATCCCCTCCTGCCTGCCGATAGGTCTTGTATGGGATCCTCAGGGTGCCATTCAAAGTAAAGTTATTATTGCTTGCCACTGCAGTAGAGCAGAACTCAAGGCAGAACTGATCTGTTTTATGCCAATGAAATCCACTTAGAGCCTGTGGACGGTGGAAGGGAACACTGTGGTCTCCCTCGTGTGTAGGAATGGTGTTGGTACAAATTGATTTACAGAAGGGACATTGTTTCCAGCAGCCGCAGAGTTGTTCTGTGAGGATTTTCTCAATTGCAGGAACCATTTCATCTATAGACATACTTAGAAACGTTGCTTCTTCTGTTCTTATTGCAGCGTCCAATGCTTCACTCATGGCTCCTTTGAGAAATTCAATATCTTTAATCTCTTGGTGTTCAATGCCTCTCAGATCTGCTCGTGGAAAGATCAAGTTATCCCCCAGGTGATCACAGAACAAATCCAACCACTCGGATGCAGTGCTGCTTTTATCTTTAGCTTGTGCTGTGGATTCATGAACAGCATGGAGGATGGCATTCTTGATGACATCTAAATTTTTCTTTAAGAAACTCTTTATTTTATTTTCTTTTTCTTTTGAACAGTATTGTTTAATATGCTTTTCAATGTAACCACTGAAAAAGGATTTTGGATCGTGAATATACTGCCAGTAGTTATCAAAGTTTTCTTCTTCTGCCAGAGAGATGAGGATGTGTTTTTCCAGATTAGCCCTGTTACCATTGAATGCAGGACAGGTAGCCTGCATGTCCCCAGCAATGTTAGGGGCCATGCTTTCCTGTATGGTGGTAGACACAGCAGGTATGAGCTTGTTCCACAGAAAATCTACAAATGATTTGATAGAGGTTGCTCCTTGGCAGGAGATCGTGAAACAAGTGAAGAAATCATCTTTTTTACTTTCCAGATAGTGCACAGGATTATTTTTAGTCTTGAAAGCACTATGAATCTCCTTAAAATGTTTTGATGCTTTTGTGAATAGATGTAAGGCTAATTCTATGCTGTATTTGTTTGTGAATGAGAACCTTTGGTTTGTAGTTACCGATGTGACTTCTTCTTCTATAATTCTCAGAATTTCATGGAAATCATTTACATTGTAATCACGACCTTGCTTCCAAATATTTTGGATACTATCATCAAATCTTGAAGAAATGCTCTTAGTAATTATATTAATTAACTCTTTATCACCTGTGTCTAACTGATTTCTGAAATATAAGTAATTCTTACTCATTTTGACATGTTTATCATAATTAATTTGAAATTCTTTTTCAGAATTTCTCTTTAGTTTGTCTGCTATGTTTTTCTCCTTTTTAAAATGCTCCAAAAGGATGTTTTGAGAATCCACCTCAATGTTGGGTTCTGTTTCTGGAGGAAAATTTGAAGACACATCACTGACCCATCCACTCCAAAGTTCATTGAATTTCTTCTGTAACTCTTCCTCACTCAGTTCTTTGCCTTTTACAGTCAAAGCTAACTCTCGGCTCCTCTCCAATATTTCATTTTCATAAGCAGTCTTTTTCTCATCCAGCTTTTCTTGGCTTTTTTTAAAGTCCATTTGTCTCTTGGCTTCTCTTTTGGCAGCTGAAACAAGAGTGTCTTTAAGGATTAGTAACTTATTTTCAAAACTTCCTTTCCACTGAATCAGTATTTCACTCTCTGGGCTTTCATTAAAATACTTTTCAAGATCTTCCTTAACGGTTTCATATGTTTCTGTGATTGGATCTTCAAGAGAGCTTCTTTGGAGGGTCTGGATTTTTCTGTTCTGAATCTGATTGTTCAGCTGATTCTGCAACTGTAGAACATGACTCCTCAGCTTCCAGGACCACTTGTTATACATGGTTTCCAGTTTGTTCATGGCCATGACCTCTCGGGTATTTCTGAAGCTGAAAATAAAGTTTTCACTAACCAGGGCTCTCCACAAATCTTCCACACGGTATTTCACATCTGATATTTTCATAACATTTCCCCTAGATTGCTGTTTGGCCATCAAAAGAATGGTACTTTTTAGTTCTTGGACATTGTGGCTGTAGCGAGAATTAGGAGGAGCCATAGGGGGATTGCCATCCCACAGGTGAGCAAAGTAGTAAACATGAGTATTGACATCAAACTTGATGACATCGCTGAAGCCAAATACATTTGAACACTGCTCTTGCTCAGCAGCAATAGCTGCCATTTCATCGAGTTTCTGCTGTAGCTGCCTTCGTCCCTCCATGTTTTTCTCTTTAGCTGTAACGTCCCCCACATTCTGATGGGCAAAAATGCAACTTGGGAAGATTTTCACTTGTTTCATCCTCAGAAAGGCTTGCACAGCTATTTGTAAAATATCCTGCATCTCTGATGGATTTTCTCCAAAAATATTGATCAGAGTCAAGTTTCCAAGTCCAATGACAAAGGTAGCTAGCTCATTGTCCCTATTCTGGGACTTGTTGTTGAGTTCTAGGGCCCTAAGCCCTTCTGTATCTACAATCAACAGAAAGTCGAATCCAAGTTCTTCTGTGAAGCTCTCCTCCACCTTCAGGAGCTGCATGTAGGCACCCCTGGTACACCTGCCTGCACTGACACTGAACTGCAGCCCAAAAAGGGCATTCAGCAGGGTGGACTTCCCTGAACTCTGCAGGCCAAGGATGGAAAAAACAAACAGCCTTTTGTCTCCTATTTTCTTAGCGACCTCATCAAAAATGGCTGCCACCCACTTCAGAGGCACATAGGATGCATCGCCATCCATCAGCTCAATGGGCATGCCTGAGATCAGCAGATCTGCAGCAATTTGGGGAAGGCAGAGAAAAACAGTATCTCTTTTGGAGGAAGTTTCTTCTAGAGCTTCATACATCTGCCCAACTTCTCTCAGAAGCTGCTCAAGTCCCAAGGTACAGTTATTAATCTCTGTGGAGATGGCTTCCAGTTTGTTTTGCCAGAAGGCCAGTGAGTTGCTTTTCTGTGACTTTTGCTTTTCTGTTTGTATCTTTGACCACAATGATCTCTGCTCCTCTTGAAGATCTTCTAAGTGCCCTGAGGTAAGGCTGTCTAAAACAATATTCAGCCACTGCAAAAAGTAGAGTTTCATGTGATTTTCTGAGCAGTTTTGCAAAATTTGTAGAAAAGATGGCATTATATCATTGGGATGAAAGGCTTTTTCCAACTGTTGAAGCCTTATGCTTTGTTTTTCTTTCTCAATCTCATTTTTATGTTGTTCAATACTCCGGTCCCCCTTCTCTCTTAGATGATAGAGTTCTTTGTCCTTTTTACACCAAACGTGCCAAAGTTCTCCTTGAAGTGGTAGCAAATTCTCCTTCAGGTGAGATAAATTCATTTTTCTCAGGAGGGCCATTATAATCTCTGCCTTTTCTTTGGCATCCTTGCACTCTCTTTGGTCTTCATCAATCAAGAATCCTTGTTTGCGAGCAATGTGAGAACAGTCTTCCATGCTGAGAGCAATGTCAGAGAGAGCTAGCAGACCTCGGATTGCGATACTGATCTCTTCAGTTAAGTCTGCCTCATTTCTATTCCTGATGCCAATTCTTATTTTTCTACCAGAAGTATTAATTATGTTTTTTTCTTTGTCATCAAGTAAACAGATCAAAGGTGTGGATGACTGCCACAGGTCACGAACAATTTTTCTATTTTCATCATTGTCATCAGAGGCTGACATGAGGATCACAATGACAGAAGAGACCTCCTGTAGGAAAACGAGCTGCTCCTTGTGTTCCTGTGCATCTCCATGAAGATTGGTGAAGGCCACACAGTTGTCAAACCTGTCGGCATCTTCTGCCCCAGGACAGAACCAGCAGATCTCCACCACACCCTCCATCAAAAGACAGACTTTGGTGCTTCCCTTGCAATGTCGGTGAAAAAACACATCATGTTTACGTGTACTGAGAAGACAGTTCATGATCTGAGATTTGGAAGCAGAGAGGCCATTTCCAACTCTAATGAAGGACACAATGGAGGTGGGCACAGAACACATCTGCTGGTTATGAAAACTGCGCCTTCCTTCTGGTGATTTACTTGAACACTGCCAACTCCTCCTAATTTGCCTAAGACACCAGAGAGAGAATTCAATCTGTGAAGTACAAGGATGAGGCACCAAGAGTGGGAGGGCAAATTGACAAATAGAAAGCTTTCCCAAAATATATTGTCTGGCAAAGTCATCTGCACAATGGAAAATTGCCATCTGGATGTCCATTGGGTGAATATGAGGTCTAGGTTCAATGCGACTATTGCCATCACCAAAAAGGTCTTCGTATGGGTCAGAAACCTCATTTTCCTGGTCCGAGGCACTTGGGAGAATCTGACATTCTGTATGTCTTTCATCTCTGAAGGCCAGATATCTGAAGCCATAGTCAAGCATCAGTAGCTTCTGTAGGAAATAGAAGGGCAGCTCCTGTTCAGTGCTAGGCTGGGTTCTGTGCACAGAAGTTTTGTAGATCAAATGAAAGTCATCTCTGCCCATTCTTTTTTGGAAGTACTTTTCCAGATTTAAACGCTGCAGTAAACCTTGCAAGGTTCTATTTTCTATCACCTCCTGTTTAGTTTTGTCTTTATGTTGTGACTGATGTGTTTGTTCATCTTCATTAAAGAGACTTTGTAATTTTTCTTTGATCCTGTCTACTTGCACAGATGATTTAGTGTTTTCATAATCTCCATCAATCATCAGTCTCAAGTCTTCTTCTAGGTTTTCCCAATTATGACTTGCTCCAGGTTTGTTTAGCACACGTGTGACTTCTTTGGACAGGGATTGGCCCATGCGTTGCCTGATCAATGCCATGCGCTGGGTTTTTTCCTCTGGACAAACAGCTCTGGCTCCAGCTGAGGCTGTCAAACTTATAAGCACCAGGAATGCCTGAGCTCTGTGGATGCAAATATTTTTTAGCTCTTGGTATTTATTTTGGGAACTTTGCATTTCGTTCAGTAGAAATTTTAACTCCTCACTGCTGAGGAGATATTGAAAAGTATTGTTAGCCTCATGATATGCTGCCCCAGCTGCAATAGAAAGTAACAGAAGCTGCGTATCTGTCTGCTCTGTCTCTCTGAGGTAATTCAAAAAGCTGGTAACAGCCAAGCTAACTTTATAGGTGCCTTTTCTTTGAGCCTCTTCCAGTGTTTCTGAGTCAGATGTGACCTTAACTTTCAAGATACACTCCAAAGTATCTTTCAAGATTTTAATTAGTTCTGAAAATTCAGAGACGCTGACTTCCTCTCGCTTTGACGCTGACTCACAGATCCACTGCATGATGGAGTGAGCCTGAGGAAAGTTTGTCACTTTGTACATATGAGGATCCAGAAGTGTGCGCAGCTGAAATTTAATAAATTTAGTTGCATAAAAGGAAGATGTTTTGCAAAAGTCAACAGTATTCACAAGGAAATTCTGTACAACACAATTTGTGAGGCACATATTAATCCAAATGTCATAATCTGCTGTTTTTTGACACAACCTTTGCATGAGATTCATCAGCTTTAGAAGCTGTGCCTCGGGATCAGATACTTTCCAGGACTTTATGTCCTCTAGAAAAACCCTAGCTTCCTCCTCAGCACTCAGTATTTCCTCTCCATATTGGATCTGGGCACTGAGGCCGGTCATAGCAGTATAGCTGTCTTTTACGTATTTGGCCACCTTTAAAGCATCTTTAAAATCACTTCTGTGGCAGGAGAGAATGATGTCCCAAACTGGCACCATATGAAGGCCCCTGTCAATGACACACCAGGTTTGATTGCTGGCCACAAGGCCAGTTTTCCACTGGACAAAGCCATCTGCCTCTGGTGGGCCTCCAGTTTGGCACACAGATAATTTGATATTGGTCTTAAAGTTTTGAAGCATTTCATTCTGAGAGGCTTTTTCTGAATCTGATTCTGATAGTGATGTGCTTGCCCCAACTTTCACTCCAAAGCCATTGTAGTCTCCCCTTGTGCAAATATCTAGGGCCTCTGCCGCCTGCTGTTTGACATCCTCTAGCTGCTGCCTTTGGAAACCCTCTGAAATTGCCTTCCACCAGTAGATTCCTCCCAGGTGCAGAGGGCCTTGGTTAGCATGAGAGCCAAACCTGTGGAAGAAGTTTTCAGTCCTTTGCTTCAGCAAGGGAGATGCAGCATGATCCAGGAGTTCATCAATGTGTTTCAGTTCCTGGAGTGCAGCCTTGGAGAGCTGGAGTTGATCAGTGGGAAAATGGCAGCAAGCGAGGGGTATGTAGATGAACTTGGTTGAGCAGAAATAAGACTGTTCAGAATGGGATTGATGGGTTTCCTTGGATTGTGAATATTTGCTTTTATCTATGCCACCTTCTAAACTAAATGCCCATCCCATACCCCTGGCTGAGGCTGTCACACTGAAGCCCATCTTCTCCACACTCTTAGTGAACATGGCTTCTGCTTGAGAAGATGTAAATTCTCTTGTTTCCATCCGTGTGCCCTGCTCAGGACCACCCAGTGAGAAGTCCTTGGGGACACTGAGTAACTTTTCTCTTCTCTCTACCAGGTCCCTTTGTTGGCCAGTTTGGTAAATTCCCTGCAGTGCAAGGCCTCCAGATGCCCATCTTACCAGATCTCTGTCTGGAAGCTTTTGCCTGGGGGAGGTCTGTTGCATAAGACTGAGATGTCCTTGCACATTTTCTATGACTTGCCTCAGGGGCTTTTCAAGCATTGGCCAGAACTCTTCCGGGATCTCCATTGCTAGCCTCAGCTCTGCTTCTCTTCTGCTCGCTGCCTCACCCTGCCTCTGTTTTCCTTCTACAGACAGCTTCTTTAGTTCCTCAAGGGCCTGTGCCATTTGCTTCTCCCGTGTGTTCAGCATCTCCACTGGTGAGCTCTGCCGCTCTGGTGGAGCGCTCAAGTGTGACAGCTCCAACAGCTTCTCCAGGGCTTTTTTTTCCCATGTGTGTTGTACCTGGGATTTCAGGACCTGGAGATCTTTTTCTTCCAAGTATTGCAAGGCCTGTGCACAGGTCACGCCCAGGCATTCCTGAAATTTAGGGAGCCAGAACTCAATATCCAGTCCGACAGTTTCCAGAATTTCTTGGAGGTCTTGCTTCCTTTTTTGCCTGGACTGGTGTTCATCAGTGTTGTCATCTTTAGTGGCCATGGCTGTGTGAAAAACAGACACCCAGTTACCTTCATGGTTACCTTCTCAGCACAGAAACTCTCAGGAAGACTATTATATCTCCTCCATTTAGATTTTCCAACATTATTTATTAGCAATTTTTCTGTGTGTGTATGTTCTATGTGTAGAATACAGTACTGCATGTAGTACAAACATGAATTGTTTATTTGTCCTTAATGAGTTAAAACTTAGTATCTGTTTTTGAACTTGCATATAGAATCAGTTGCATGAAACTCATTCATATATGGGATTAATCTTAAAAATGTACATGAATTTCACAGCTCTTTAAATTATAGTGTCACTAAGGGACAAATTATTTCAGTGGACTAATTGCCTACATGAGAAAGAACAGGAACTGGGGTTGGTTCTCTGGCAGCACTCAACCCTAGGGTACACAGAGCCTGTGATAGAGTCCAGGTATGGTGACACATATGTGAAATCCCCAACACTGTGGAGGATGAAAACTGACATAGTGAGACACTTTAACAACTAATTAATTAACTAATTAAATAAGTTACTATGTTGCCACTCTTCCTTCTATTAGTTTCTGCAAAACTTGTGTCAACTGGTTCCACTTGTATCTCCATTACTCTTTCAGGAGAACATGTGTGCTACACATATGATTATATTCATGATAAACAATGCTCATGTATGCAACACATCTTAATTCGTTCTCCTTCGCCTTCTCTTCCACCTTTTACCTCTCTTGATGCTTTCTTGTCATTTAATATTCTTCCCCCGTCAGTTTTCCCTTACACGCCTTCACATGCTTTCATTAGATAACTATAGTAGGCTATCATTCTGTAGTGGGTCGAGTATGTATTTCCAGTAAAACTCTCAATAAAACTCAACTGCTCTAAGACAGCATTGAGGCTTGGAATATTTCTGAGGTTTTTTTTTTCAGGACTAGAATTTGAACACATGACCTTGCACTTGCCAGGCAGGCACTTTTGCCATGGAGCTAACTCCTGAGCCCCTATTTTGGAGGTTATTAAGTGGTGAAGACTGCTCTGAATATTGAGATTAAGGCTGTCATAAAAGTGTTAATTCATCTCCCTTCTTCCACTTTGCATCTTTGGATTCTGTATGTGGTCATGTTACAACAAGTCTCTCATAGAATACCATTTTCTCGACCTTGGATTTCCCAGTTTCTGGAATTGTAAGTCAATGAATGGCTACCTACTCTAAATTATACATTCTCAGTATTCTGTCATATCAACACAAAATAAATGACAAATGTTGATAGAGAAAAACAAAGTTATTACTATAGCAAACAAAATATGATCTATGGAAGCAGTATTGTAATGGATTGATGCTGAAATTATATGAAGAAACATATCTAGTAAGAATCCAGTGCATCACAAGTAAGGCATGAACAGCAAATGTATTGAAGGCTAATAAGAACTCCAGGACAAGTCAGATACTACTTAGAGATACTAATGTGGTCATAATAAGAATATTAATTAAAAGTAAAGATGGCAAAAGAATTCTGTGAATTCTCAGATATAAATAGGGTATTTGAAGCCAACGCTATCTCTGTTACAAAGATGAAATAAGTTAAATAAATATATCCAGAAGGGTATATAGAAGGAAGAATTTAAGAATGACAGATGATATAGTGTTTTTTACCAGAACAAATCTCTAAGTAGCAGGGCATTCAGAGAACTGCATGCTTTCTCTCAACTGCACAAACATGACAAAGTGAAAGGAGACAGAAATAATTTAAAGATGAAATTTATTTTTTAAAGGGAAGCAAAATTTGGCAGTTTGAAACTATACTGCCCTGGTTACACAATATATGAATAAAAGCAGTTGTGTAAGAAAGATACGCAAATATGTGACCACAGCAGCATTTGATAGCAAGACTGGAAGGAAGCCACATGTTCTTCATCAACGCAGTGGAAACATTAACCCAAATGGATTATAGAAAAGTTTCACACAGGGGCTGGGGAGATAGCTCTGTAGCACAATTGCCTGCCTGGCAAGTACAAGGTCATGAGTTCAAACCCTGGTCCCACAAAAAAAAAAAAAGAAAGAAAAGTTTCGCAGAATTTCTTCCATTCTCAGCCAGAATGCTGGGCTCTTGAGGGCAAGAAGTTTACAAAGAGTGATTCAAAGCATTCAAAGGTCTCCAGAATTTGCTGTTTCCTGATCCTCTGATCCCACATTGATGTTGTAGCCCTCCCTGATTGCCCCGGCTGTATTTCAAGTTGTTTCTGTATGTGGATCTGATCAAAGGTGGAAGGTACAAGTGACAAACTTGTTACCATCCATGGGATCTTAAAAATGCAAACATGTAGCTCCCACCTAGATAATTAACCATGCTACAGCATCACTGGGACTGAACTGCCATAGACAGGATTTCCATCTACTTTATTTTAATTATTATTATAAATTTTATGTATTTATTCCAGGATCACACTATGCAGCTCAGACTCCTAGTGATCCTCCTATTTCAGCATGCACCACGCTGGGATTATAGGCTTGTGCCACAAAGCCCAGTCTTGGTGGTTGGCTCAGTGCGACTGGGGAGGAACCACATGGTATGCAGTAGGTAGATGGAACCTGCTTCCTTCTGCTTGCCTAGGCAAGTGCTTAAACTATTGAGTCATATTGTCAGTGTGTCCCTGCATCTATTTTAGTAGATCCCTAGGCAAGGCAAACCTGAGAGCTCCCTTACTAAAGACACCCCTGTGAAATAACTTCAGGAAGAACTTCAGGTAGGAGATTACAGCAATATTGGACATGCAGGCTGACCTCAGCAAAGCCATAGGGGGCACCAAAACCATAGAAACCAAATCTTGGGGATGCATAGTCTATCTCAGTATGTTGAGCATTTGGGACATGGTTAAGAAGAGATTATTCTTCAGATAGGAATTAGTGTTGATGAAATAACACTGTCTGATAGGATTTAATTTGCTCGCTTTTAAATGGGAAACCTCCACCCTTTCAGACTTACATCTTGTAAGTACATTACACATTTGATTTCACCAACTCACAGATGAAGACTTTGACATAGGATAAATTGTTCCTCAGAGTTCTATCATTTGTGCTTTGTACTAGGGTCTGGACATTGGCCTTGGAGTTGATTTTGAATATGTTAAGAATTTGCAGTTATTGGGTAAGATGTGCATATTTTCTGTGTGTGAGAGAACATGAATTTTGAGCAACCCAAAGTACAGTATTTTGCATTAAATATTTATCTGTTCTAGAATGCATAGTGAAATTCAAATGCTTTTATAACAACCTCCAAAGGTAGGACCTTTAAAAAATTAAGAGAATAAAAAGGCTTGACCTTTGAGAAATGAAAATTAATGAATTATGAAAGAGGGAAATTAGTCCACTTTGCTTCCTCTGCTTTACTCTCCGCTATGTGATTACTTAGTAAGAAGGTCCATGTCAGGCACCAGAGTCAGTATTTTGGTCTTTCTTGTTACATTCTCATACAGTGGAAGGCAGAAGCAATCTATTCTCCCAGGGGATATATCTAATGTACATCCAACAATGTATCTAACTTTTTCCTTGTCACCTTCTCATAACACACAGATGCCCTTTGCAGTGGTTGATACGTTGTGTAACCTGGCTGGATGACTCAGCACCTGGTTCCCTGTTGGTGGGGGACCCACCATGGGGTACAATTGGTTCCTCCCTAGAGCAGGATCAGGGCCCGTCCTGGTGTACGATTGGTTCTACCCTACAGCACAATGGGCCCACTTCAGAGTGACTCAGCACAAGGAGTCTTTATAAAGGGGCTGAGGAAGAAGTCAAGGTTGCAATTCACTGGAGGAGCTTCAGTCTTCGCGTTTGGCCTGGACTTGATCAGCTGGCTTGCAGTGCAGACTCTTCAGCCTCCAGCTTGGATCTTTCGCCTTCCATCCTAGACTCTTCAGTCTTTCACCACAGACCCATCAGCTAACACTGAGCACTGCAGTGAGTTTCAGACCTTGGGACTGAATTCTTCAGTCCAGGGTGTGCAGATGCCCACTGCATGCTTCCTCACCTGACTCTGTGGCTGACTATTGTAAGCCAATCTTATAATTCCTTATATATTGCATATTTTATGTTAATATCCATTCCTTATATTATATCTATTCTGTTCCTCTAAGTAAAACCCTGACCAATACACCTTTCATCAAAGAGGCACCGATATTGCTGAATTACTTTCCAGAAGGATCCATTGATTCCTATCACAACAAATAAACACTGGGAGATATTTTGACCATAGCAGAAATGTATCACCATTTTTAAAATGGCTACAGTAGTGGTCAGGGTTAAAGTTACACCTTTAAACATATGACTTAAAAAAGAAGAATGATCAAAAAGCACTTATGTATGGTACAATCTTAGAAATTAAAAGAGAAAAAAATCACAAAAACAAAAGGAAAGATATTATGAAAATTAAATTAGAAACCAAAATGGAGCATAACAAATCAAATAGAAACAGAAAACAAAATCAATGAAACCCAAATCTGTTTCTTTGAAAATATTTTCTTAAAAAAGGGTAATATTGGTTAGGCATAAAAGTGAAAAAAAAACTCTGATACTAGAATAGTGATGAGACCAGAGCTGCTCAATCTAGACATTAAAATGGTAATAAAAAATATTTTTAGAAACAAACCCACACTCATGAACTTAATAGCTTAATGAATTAGACCATATCCTTCAGAGACACAATCTGTTGAAGTTTAGAGAAGAATTAGGACTGCTTGCATATCTCATTTATTGAGCATGTACCACGCAAGAGACCCTAAGTTTAGTTAGAATGTTTGTGCACACACACATACACACACACACAAAGAGAGAGACAGAGACAGAGACAGAGAGAAAGAGAGAGAGAGAGAATGAAAATAAAAAACATAAAAAAGAATCAATGATCTGAATAAACCTATATGCATGTAGGAAAATATGTCAGTGATGAGTAGTCTTTAAAAGCAAGGCACACCAGGCTCAAGTTTGGGAAGTGGCAAAGTAGGGAAATATTTGAGCATATTACACCACATTTTATAATCTATTCCAGAAAATAAAATCTTAAGATTGAGGTGCAGTCTTTATTTCAAAAACTTTACTGAATCCTTTAATGAAAAACTGTCAGATACCACAATAGTAGCAGAAAACCTGACTACGCAAAGGAGTATTTCTCAGTACTACATCATCATTCATAAATGTCTACTTTTCTGTAATACAATAAGAAGCATGACCCATTCCTGAGAAGTTAACATATTCTTTGGAAAAAATGTCTTTGGACTTTAATAGTCAAGAGTAGCCAATTTTTTTGTTTACACACACTCATAAGGTAAAGGAGAACACAGACAAACCTTACAGGAAATGGGTTAATGATACCTTCTAAAAGACTTTCAGTAAAGATGGACATCAGTATGAAAAATGTAAGAAAGACAAATTACGCAGCTAAAAAACTTTAAAATTATGTGTAAGATTCACTAAGAGCTTCAACAGAAATTTAAGCATCCAAAGAAATAATAAAAGAACTTTAGGGCTGGAGAGATATCTCAGTAGAGTAAGTACTTGCCTGACAAGTGCAACATCCTGAGTTCAATCCCCAGTAACACAATAAATAAATAAATAAATAAATAAATAAATAAATAAATAAACATTCATATAGTTCATTCGAATTTAATTAATCTTGGGCTAAGAACAAGAAAAGACAACTGTGTGATCATATGTATTTTCACGTGTATGCATAAATGAAGCTCAATGGGGAGAGGAAGGAGAAATGATGGAGAAAGGAGGGAATGAGAGGGAGAAAGAGAAGGAAGAAGGGAGGAAAGAAGACAGTGGAGAGGAAGGGAGGAGAGACAGAGAGAGAACGTGTTATGACTGGTAGGTGGCCCGGTTGTTCCTTGGTGCGTATAGTTAGAAGCTTGGTATTTAGGGAAGTTGTACTAGGAGTGGCTGAAGAACTTTTGAGGACTGACGTCTAACTTGAAGTTCATAGTTCATTAGTGGTGTGCCCTCCAGGTTTATTAGGGTATTTTCTCCTGGGAACCTGATTAATATTCTGAAATTGTTATAAATACCACAGGACTTCATCTCTGCTTCCTAGTTGGAGATGGGATTGTTTGATCCTGTACACATCTCACCCCCTGCTTTTATAAGGACCTACTGCATGGTGCTTGCATATTCAGCCTTGAAAACTGTAAACTAAATAAACACATTTTTCTTTTTGAAATATATATATATATATATATATATATATATATATATATATATATTCAGAAAATTGGTTTGAAAGTGCTGGGTGATTCTAATTGCACTTGTAGATGAAGAGGTACATGTGGAATGGGTTCATGGATAGAAGTTGGAAGAGTTTATAGTAAAGGACTTGAGCACTGTAGTGGAATATGGTGGGGAAGTCTAGTGAGGACTCAGAAGATAAGAAAACAGTAAATTACCTTTAGGTAGAAATGAGGATTCAGCTGGAAATTCTACTCAATGTGATTCATGTAAAACTTTGGCAAAGAACATGTCAACATTGTGTCTATTCTATAGCTGAAGAATTACAGATGGGTTTACAGAGAGAAGGGTATTTCAAAAAACAGTATTCAGGCTTTAGCATGACTGTCACTAGGTACTTTCCACCAGCTTTTGAGCGACCTTGGGACCAAAAGATGCTGGATGATAAGACTGAAAAATTCATAGCCTGGCTGGAGAAAGAAAAAATCACATGCTTGGTACAGAAGTTATGGCATGTGAGTCATTTTTTTTATTTAAAAGATAAACAAGAAAAACACAGCAACAAAAGTTACACCTCAAAAGAATCCCAGGTGTCTTTGTGGCCTCCTTCCTAGAGGCCTATCCACCACATTTGTTCCAGAGACATTATGGGGCACAATTTCAGTAGGAAAGATTGCCAGGATATACTGTGCATTCAAACTACTTTGTGGTCCAACTTACAGACAAAGTGTTCTGAAGCTTCTCCAGCTTTGAGGCAGACTTGGTATCATCACTATAATATCTTGGGGTGTATAAAATATAATAATTATGGCATCATCATGGTGTCTTATGAAGAAATATTGAAAGTCTGGCAGGCTGTGGAAACCAGCACTGTAAGGACTGAGCACTTCAACTGCACATTTGATGCAGTGACCCTTCATGCAGCTGTGAAGTTGAGCTGAACTGGAGACCTACATGAAGGTAGGATACCAGGAGGCATGAAACCTCTGCTTGGGAAAGCTGCCAACATCACCGTGAAGCCTCAGAGAGTAGTCTCATGGTGAGGACCTTCAAAACCATACTAGTGTGGCTGCCCATGTGCTTGGAGTCATAGGCCTTGTTGCACGGTCTAGGATTCCACATATAGAGATTTGGGGCCTAACACGCTACTGTTCAGTTGTACTCTTGCTTTATGTTGACAGTTTTCCACTTACCAACTCAGCCCTTCTAGAATAAGAACATATAGTATGCAGTGGTATCAACATAGTATATTTGAGAGACATAACATTTTATTTTTTACAGATACCAACAGAAGATAGTGTTTGATAGGGTTAAATTGTATTTTGGACTCGCACTTTGAGGATTAAGAAGACAGTTAACAATGCAGTATTATTAGCTTATAATGAATGTATTTTCGACAGAGATGGATATAAACTACTGGAAGTCTGGGAAAGAATGCTGTATTCAGATTAACATCTGGTTAGTCCCAAAAATCCATGTGATTTGAAGCTTGGTCTTAGTGTATCAGCCTTTGGAGGAGCTGGGCAACATGTAAGAAGTGGGGTCTCCAGCGAGGTACTGATATACACAGAAACCAATGCATTTTTTCATGGGATCCTGGTTAGTTGGTATGAGTGCTGTTATTAAAAACAAGCTGTTGGGGCTAAGCCAATAGCTCAGCAGCATAAGCACCTGCCTGGAAAGCTAAAGGTCAGGGTTCAATTCCTGAATCCAAAAAACAAAAGTAAAAATAAAAAAGAAAACAAGCCTGTCTACTATCTGTCTGTCTATCTGTTTCTCTCTCTTTCTTTCCCTCTGCACCACTGTCTGTTTAGGTTATGGCCATTTAATGAGATTTTTATTCAATTTTCTGGAACAGTGATAGAGGGAAATTCCTCTGTGTGTTCTTTACAAGTCTTAAAATCTCTACATGTTAGATTTTTGCTCATGAAAATCATAATTTTTCTCTTTGCATTTTATTCTGAATCTGTTATAGCTGTCTATTGCCAGTCCTTACCTTATTCTTTGAATATTTGACTCCTTCAGCCTGCTCCAAAGAGACCTGAAGAATGATCAACTTCTTTCGCTAAGGCTGGTAGGATGTAACTCAGATCCAGTTCAGGCTTTGGCTGCTTCTTGGAGCGTTGACACTGAATTGATCCTTGGAGCAGAGCATCTCTCTCTTCTGTACTTGAGGGATGGTCTGCCTTATTCTTGTTTGATCTTTACTTCCTGTGTATTGATAAGAAAATTAGCTGCTTTCCCAGGTGAATGTTAATAGTTACTTCTGTGAATTGCCTTAAGAAACAAATAAGCAAGCTATAAAAGCAAAGCCAGTGTCCTACTGAAAACTTACCTTCTAATATTGAGCAGACCTATGCATATTTTCTACTGAGCAAGAAATTTGGACTCAATCAGGCATACACTTGAACCAAGAATCCCACAGTATCTAGTTAGGGAGATGACAATACTCACACCCAATAGATTTCTTTGCTATATTGTGAACTGAGTGTTCAGAGATTCTACCAATCCATGATAGCAATACAGCAACAGCAACATTTATAGCTGTCTGCATGAGGAAAGAGTGGACAGAGGTAGGGGGCTTTCTACCACATATGTCCCTGTTTAGGGAGAAGTTTAGGGGTTTGAGTGTGCCAGGTAGAGATTACTACAGGCGACTGTTACCTGGAAATCTTCATCTGCATACCAAGAGCACAGTGTGTCACAGTGCATCAGACCAACGCAGTGTTCCAGAGGCTTTGCCAATTTTCTGTCCCTGAAAGTCTAAGTTCCTATGTGAGTAATATCCTGGGCCTTGTACTTTGGGTTCATTGAAGTTAGTCAAAGACACTTTGCTTATGAACATTCATTCACCTAATGAAAATTTCTAATTGTGGGCATGTCCTCTATAAGTTTTAACCATCTTTCTCCTCTTTGCAACTCTCTCTCTCTCTCTGTCTCTCTCTCTCCATATATATATATATATATATATATATATATATATATATTCATACATTTCACATTAAAACATTTTTCAGTGTTCCTCTAAGTACTGATGGTGTCTTTAATAGAGCAAAATTAAGAAAGCTTCAGAAGACAAAAAGCAAATCTAAACCTTCCCTACACTATCAATACAAACACTGAGTAGAACAATATTATGACAAGCATCTAATTGATGAATGAATTTGTTTGTAACAATACTATTACTTACCTCAACAAAATTCATAATGATAAATGATATAATGCAGTCTAATCTGCTTAGCTTCATCCTGAAATTGATATTCAAATGTAAATGAATTCTCCCACTCTCTCACCAAACAATTGACTTAAAGATTCAATCTGTGAGAGTAAGAAACATTACACACGATCTCTGTAGCTGCCAAATTCTCAGTGTGTAACAGCAACCCCTGAGACTTTTGCTATGACCATTATCCTTTTACTGTTATTGATCCTCAGAGAACAGTATCCACCAAATATTGCAAACTTTTAATATGTTGACACATTTTAGTAAAGAGAGAGGCTCACCATCTCTGAAATTCCCCTTACGCGTTATGTTTAAGGTCTGCATTATTAGCTGACTGCAAGAGTAAACACTCTGCCCTTTCTCTCTAGCCTGACAGCCCATTCTGAATGTCAGAGCAAAGCACTTAGGAACTATGCTTACACCTGCATGGGTCCTTTGCAAATTCTGCACCCGGGACTCAGTGAAATTTCAAATGCACAATGCTTCCGAACATTCAATTATCTAATAAAAAATTTAAATCCCTCAAAAATGTTGAGATTTCCCACTCTTTTTTCCCCCCAAAAAATCATGTATGTACTTGTGAGTAACGATGGCAAAGTGCGTAATCACACTGTACAGTTTTACTCCTCACTGCATTTTCTGGGGTTTTTTGTTGTTGTTGTTGTTGTTGCTGTTGTTCTTTTTTTTAATATATATTTATTACAGGGTCTCTAGGGTCTCTCCAGACAGATTGGACTTGTAGTGATGCTCCTGTTCTTGGCCTCCCAAGTGCTGGGACAACAGGCTGGTGCCACCATGGCCAGTCTCACCTGCCAATCTCAGCATGTCATGGGGCAGGGCCAGCAGAGCATGCCAGGGAGGGAGACCCACTACCTGAGCCTTCCAAAGCAGGTGCATTAGTCAGCTGAGATATCTCGCTGCCCTTATTTTCCTTCTTTGAATGACTAGATCATTATGATTTTCCTAGTATGATTTTGTCAGTTTATCCCACTAAAAACTGAGAGAGTAGTAAGGAAATAGCCATGGAAGTTCCGTCATTCTTGGAGGATGCACTTTTGCACTCTGGCGCTGAGTCGTGTATTCATACCTAAGCCTTTTCTGTGGCTGTGGCGTAAGTGCCCAACACAGAGGCCATGTCTGCAACACTGAGACTTCTTCACAGTGAGAGGACATTGTAAGTACACAGCAGGAGGCAGTAAGTGGAACTCATGCATGAGTGGATACCACCTAAGGTCACCAGTCCTCTTCTTCCTATTGTTTCCCTCAAGTCCATCAAATGTTGGCCAAGAAGATGTCTCTGTATGAGACTATTGTAATCTCTTCTGAAATCTAGAGTGTAGTAAATAGCAGGGGGAAAAAACAGAGAAAGAGGACTGTAGAGATAAGAAACTAGCATCTTAAAGAAGCGAAGAACAGTAAACAAAGCTTAGGGTGGGTTGTAATCTGTTACTTAGGGATTTCAGAAAACTAGGATTTAAAAAGGTGTAACAGCTTACCCTGACTGATTTCTCCACCCTTACTTGAAACATAGGTGTAACAGCTTATCCTGATTAATGTCTCCACCCTTATTTGAGACATTGGTGATTATCCCCTCTCCTCCCTGTAATTCTTCTATTGTATGACCTAAATAAAAATGAGATGCTTCTGGAGTTCTGAGCTCACTTCCAGTGAGACACATCTCAGTGAGACTTCTGAAGCTATATTCATCGGGTCTTCTTCTGGCTTCTTTTGGCTCCGGATCACAACATATGACAGAGGATGACAACCCAGAGAATGCAAAGAATAACAGAAAGTCATTAGCTCCTGTTTCCAGTTGACCTCTCTCCCTACTTTTCAGGATAATATTGGCTGCATTTAGTAGGTCCTCGCTTGCAGGCAGATGGGCAAAGAACAGTGTCTGCTTTCCTACTATGAAGCCTGAAATTTCAGCTTCCTACTTACATTGCTCACTTCATAAAACATAAATTTCTTCCTAGTATATCAATGACATTGTCCTAGCACTGGACAAGGATATGACAATTTGAGCTAAATTGTCAAATGGACAAGAAGTAGTTGTCACTAGCTGTCCTCAAGTCATGAAATGGCATCAAAAGTAGACCCAGTTTCTTCTTTCACAATTTTGTTTATCTTTAGTATGTGTTTGAAGTACAGTGTTTACATTCATTGTAGGGAGTTGGTACAAGTACAGAATGCACCTTGTATGTTCTTAATCCCATTGCTCATCTTCCCTTCCCCTCTCCTGCACACATCACTGGATCCACTTCCTTTTGTGCTAATCCTTGCTACACATAGTGTTCACATTCTTTCTGTGCACTTACTATATACTCCTAACCCCTCTGAATTCCTCTTTGTCTAAGTGTCACACTTAGATTCACAGGAATCTGATTTCATTTTAGCACTTCTCGCTACTCTAGTGTCACTGATAAAGGCCCTTCAGACCTAGAACAAATTATACCTTAACACACATGCTGTGTTTTGAAAAATATGAAGATCTTATTAATGAGACAGCAAATTGTGCCAAGGAGGATGAGGTAGCCCCATGGTTATACTTCATGTGCACAGTATTCAGAGTATTTGCAAAATAAGGAAATCATGGTGTGAGGCCAGAGTAACTGGAGACCAGTACATGAATGACCTACGTCATGTGTCTGCATAAGACACGTGTTCAGACAGTGGCACATTCGCATGTACTAAGGGACCAGTTTTGGCCCTCCGATGTCAGAAATTCACCCATCAGGCTTTGAATATTGTCACTTCTATCTAAATTTCTTCCCAAAGGATCACACACACAAAGGTGTGGGGCTTTCAGGAGGTGTCTGGATCTAGAATTCAGGATTATGAATGTGGGATAACTAAATTAGCCCACTGATTGAGTTAGCATAGTTTTGGGTACAGATAATGGGAAAACTTACTCTGTAAATGAAATACAAGGGAAACAGGGGAGGCAGGCTTCCCCCAGTGCTCCCTGCCTGTCACGCCACGAACTGTGTTTCTCCTCTGCCATTCCTTCGCACCTTGGAGCCAGCTAATCATACCATGCCATGCATTACAATCTCTACCAACTACCAGCTAAAATCAGACTCTCCTCCTTTAACTAGAAGGGGACAAGTACTTTTGTCCCCTCACTGACAAAGTATTTAAGAAATTTAAGCAGAACTAAATGGTTAGTTCTCCTCCCAATTCTTGAAAAAAAAAAAAAATTAAACCAAATTTGCAGTGTGACCCATATATCAGAAGTGTTATTTTGCATCAAAGCTCAGGGTAAAAGATCATCTAACCATGTGGCACATAAATTAGGTGATAAAAAGTAGGTAAATAAATGGAAATGAATCGAGAGGGGGAATAGGTATAGGTGCAGAATACATCATCGCGAATAGCATTTTTAGTCCCCTTTCTCTTCTCCTTGCTCTCCTCTACCCATCTTTGGATGCTTTTGCTTTTCAGAACAGGTCAGCAATACATAATGCTCACAGTCTTTGTGTGAAGTTATTAAATATACAAAAACCATCTTAATTCCTTTTAACTGTTCACCCTGTCAGAGACTAAAACAGGCTCTAATCCTAACCACTTCATTATTCCAGACCCTGCCCAGCACTTAACCTTTCACACAGCAGAACAGTAGGGACCGACTCCTGAGTCAAGATTCAACATCCTATCCAGTTTCCTTTCATTATCACAGCTACATCCCACTGTCAAGGTTGGGGAGGGGCGGTTTCCCTGCTGTGAGCAGCCCAGCCATTGCACGGATGCTCCTGACATCATAAGCATTTCTCTGCATGATCGACTCAGTTTGGCCACCCCTCATGGCTTCTGTGTTCTCCTTACCTGCTACACCCCTCCCACCTATCTCTGCTGCAAGGCTCCTCAAGCTATATGCTGTCTTCTACTGTAACAGCAGGCCTACGTTTTCTTCCTACAACCTGCCTGATCCCACTCATGGAGATAAAAATGAGACACACCAGGGTTGTGAGCACGAACACCTCCCACTCATACAACTACACACTAGGATATTTCTGCACATCTCACACCTTCTTATACAAAATCCACCATACCCTTGGCTAATAGATGCAGTTTTTGTTAAACATCAAATGTTTTTGTGGTTGAAACAGGATATATGATAATTACATGTGACACAATACTTGAGGCCCAAGCTGTCACCCACAAATGCAGCACCTCACAGCATGCTGACCTCAGAGCTCTGAGCATTGCCCTAGAAAAAGGAGGAAGTGATAATATCTACTTGGACTCAAAATATATTTTGGCATCCTTCACAATCACACCGAAATTGGGCTAAAAGAGGATTTCTTACCACCAGGGGAACCTCCATCACCAATTCTCACCTAATAAAGGCCCTTCTGCATGTAGGAATTACACACTATAAGAAACATCAAAAATGTACACAATTCATAGTACAGGGAAATCTTCCCAACGCAGACAGCCAAAGAGGCTCTGCCTCCTACAGCAATCCACCTGCCCCCCAAGACACAATACCTCTTCCTGACAGTCACTTCCCACATCTATTCCCCAGAACATTCCCAGTACCAAGCACTCCCAACCTATGACAGTTGGTTCCTTGACCAAGGAAAATAATTCCTTCCCACATGTGAAACTCATCAGTTTCTCTCCTCCCTCCATGACTGCTTGCACACAGGCTGCAAATCCTCTTAGCCTCTTATTCCTCCATTTCAGTCCCATCCTGCAAGGCCACCCTAAGAAGGATCACCACAATCTGTCCAGTGTGCTATTTTGGCTCTCCAAGGGCTTTCTCCATCCCCATTACTACTGAACCCACAAAGCCCATGGATTTTCCTTACCCAGGACTGGGAAACTGACTTGAAACAAATGCCAGGTGTCAAAAATCTCAGCTGTCTCCTAGTCTGGATGGACACGACAGGATGGACGGAGGGATTCCCATCACCTTTGAAAATATCGAGGCAGTTATACAGCACCTCCAGTCAAATATCATCCCTCTATTTGTTCTGCCTACCTCCATCCCATCAGACAATGGGCTGGATTTAACAGCTCTAATAATGTAGAGATCTCACAGCCTCTCAGAGTAAACTGGAAGCTCCACATTCCCACAGATCCCATTGCTCAGGAAGGAAAAAAGAAGCTAACAGCCCAATTAAATCAGAAAACTTTTCCTATAACTAAACAAAGATTGGCTATTCCCTCCTCCCTAATGTTCTCATCAGACTCAGGAAAGCCATGGCAAACCCACAGGCTATAGCAGCTTTGATCTGTTGTACGGCCTCTCCTTTCTTCTGGGTACTTCTTTATAACACCTGTGAACCCAGCCTCCTCCGACACTACCTTTGCTCCCTGCAACTACCCAGGCAATGGATCCAAAACACAGCAAATTGCGTTTTAGCTTTGCCCAACATCCAGGCATACAAGGACAAGCTTTCTAGCAGATAAATGTTCGTGAAAATTTTTGTTATGATTTGTGTCTGGCTGTCCCCACAAAAGCCTCCTGCAATCATGGGGCAGGGACCAATCTTTGTCTCTTGGACTGAGGTTCTCCCCTTCCTAGGAAACTTGTATTGCCATGTCCTGTTCCCACTCACATTCCTGCCTCCAGTCCGCATAGTCACTGCCAGGCTGCTTTCGGCAGCCCTCACTGACTGGAGCCACACTAACATGTGCCTCCTAGCAGACGTTCGCCTTTTGTGTGTGGGACTGGAACTCCTTCCTTTGTGTCCTCTCAGGAACTTTCCTGAGTCAAACACCACCATCACCCGCTCCGTGGTTCCACCTGAGCCAGGACTCATCAGAGTGTGTCTTCTCACCACCATCTTCCTCCTGCTGATCAGGTTCCTCATCTCCTTGCTATGCATTTTCTATGCTCAGCCACAGAATAACACACATGCCCTGCCCCAAATGCCCAGACTCCAAAAGCAGCCCTAGGCCCAGAGAATCCCGCAGACCTATCTTCCCACCTCGGCGAGACTACAAACCTGGCCTGTTCTCTACTAATCTACTCCCAAACAACACCATGCTCAAGAATTCCAGTTCACAAAAAGGCCTCCACATCACAGGAAAAATAGTGACAGGCATAAAACTATTTTCACTGGCCACCCTATGCCTCCCTAGGAGCAGCTCCGAAGGAATACAAATAGGACACTTACCCTTCAACTTTACTCTAAACCAACACTTTCCCTGAGAGCAGAAGAACCGAACATTTGACTCAACCCACTTCAGAATGTCCGGAATGTCAAGTCCAGAAAGAAAATCATGAATCAAAATTTCCAGTTCTGTTCGCCCCATCAACTCCCGTTTCTCAAATTTCTGCTGTGATCTCATCAGCACCTGATTCACTTTCTCTTCCCAAATATCCCAACAGGGACACCATCCCAGTGCCTGCTAATGCCTACCAAAGTACTCCTCCCAATGGCTTCTTGTAGACAGAATAACATTCATTTTATAGCAGCAAGGTGAAGTACCAGGTGACAAAGGAAAGGTCTATTAAGGCTCTGCTCCCCTTTTTAGGCAAGGGTCATACTTACCTGAGCATAGGACCATGGCAAAAGGTTCTAAGCTAAAAAGTCACTTTTCTATTGCATATTATTTCTGCTTAAGCACATCCTGGGTCTTCTGGCTGTAAACATCCTCCTCTGTCTACCTATAAAATGGACTGAAGCATGTACCCTGATTTTCCTGGCCCTCACTATAAATATAGTCACTGGTCCACCTGAGCTCTCGGTCCCTACAATGACTCCTCTCACACAATGGCCTCGGGCACCAATATTCATAGCCTGGCTAACAGAATTTGGAATACACAGATATGAAGATGGGAGTTATAGGCACGGCTATCTCAGCACAGCTGGCCAGTAGCTCTCAGAAAATAAATGTCAGAGGTTTTCAGGAAGATTTGTAATTCTGTTCCTAACTTACAAAAAAAAAAAAAAAAAAAGCAGTAGATAAGCTGGCTGGCTGGTGCTGCAGAGCCACCGCGCACACCCGGCACCTACTCACGAAAGTAACAGAAAGTGCCCGCACCTTCCTCAGAGATGAGTACTGCTTCTGTTAACAGTGCGGGATTTATGCATCAGACAAATGGATAAATCTCAATGAGTCTCTAGAATCAAGCCACCAGCCTCAAAAAACAGGCAAAGGTGGCTGCACCAAGACTCGACAATGAGTCCTGTTCCAAACTGTTCGGACATCGTGGCTTCTCCGCATACTATGGCCCCTGGACTCTGTCTTTCTGCTTGGGCTTTGGACTGATTTCACACAAGGTCAGATCCAAACTACAACATCCAGACAGCTCCATGAGATGGCCCATTACATGGTTATATCCACAAGATTCTCAAGCTGACCCATGCCCAGGACCAAAGATCCTCACGCTCCTACCATTCTGTCTGTCACCTTGGCTTGATCTGACAAAATCGCCACCAGCCCAGCCCCTCTACACCTCCATTTATTCATGTCTCTGATTTCTCTGATGCTCATGCAATCTCCTAGTCATACTTTAAGAAGTCCTGGGAAATCACACCTCTTTCTCTTCTCTTTTGCTGAAACTCAACAAGTAGGAGTGTCATGTCCAAGAACTGGACCTCAATCCAGCTATGAATGAAAAACTCTCTAAGTAGATCTGTTCTTCCCACGTGCAGGAGCTCAGAATTCAACAGGAGGCCTGCAGCTGCCCCACACAGCTCAAGCAGCAAAGAGCTGACTCTGCACAAAGCCACACGAGACACTCTGTGCCTGCCAGCACCCCTGTAGCCAACACTTCCGCATCAGTCAGAGAGCTCTAGACCTCCTTCCTACTCGGGGATCTGAAGTTTCGCACTCCACTCTGCCATGCCCTCCTCCCCCACCTAATCTCCCCTATACAACATGGTATCATGACCTACTGGGGCCAGTGGTGTTACGTGCTTGGCCTAGCCCGATCACTTTACCATAAAGTCCTCACACGTTACTTAAAATTTATCTCCTTAGAGTTCTCAACTGTGCCTCAGTTTACCCTAAACCTTTGCAATATTTATATACATGAAATAGACCTATTATGAGTTTTATCTTATAGGAGCATAACAGCACATGTAAACTACAACACTATTTTCTCTTTATGGAGACCACTAATTGTTATGCTACTTTAATCATTGCAGGAATAAATAAAAGTATTGTTAAAGTAATATCACCATGCAATAAAAGAATTAAAAATGTCTATAACTAAAGTTTCAGCTCGTTCAGTATAGATATAACATTAGGTATGAGGACATAACACATGTGTCCTCACTGAGTGACTGTGCTAAACTGCCATAAGCATATGGTTGAATGGACGGCTGAGGGAAGTGTCTTCACCTCAGTCATCCACAAAGGCCAAGGGCACAGACAACATCAGCCAGCAGCCAGCAGCCAGCAGCCAGTAGGAAGTAGAGACTGACCCAGGGGCAGGAGGCTGGGTACTGTATAGACATGTAGTTCTGGGATCACAAAGGCAACTGATCTTTTCTGATTGGCTTGAAACATAAAAACCAAGATGTACGTGCTTTCCATTTGGGGTGGAGTAATGTTATAAATAATCTTCTTTTTAGAAGGTAAGGGTGTAGCAATTGTTTCATTTGCAGGAAACAGAAACATAAGGAAACAGAAACAAAATGAAAATTAAATTTAAATCTTAACATGACACTAGGACACAAAATGGCAGTGATTTGGTACCCTATCCCATGTCAATACCTGATGACATTGGAGAGTGGTCATGACACACAAAAGGAGCTGGTTACTTTTTGCATTCTAATAAACGGATAATACATTAGAATGAATCTCAGTGCACAGCTATCATGAAAGTATACAAAACATGGCACTATGGTTGCATATGAAAGAAAATGGCTGAAATACACTAAGAATCATTTTCTAGGTATATGGAAATATCTACATCTGTGTCTCCGTGTACTTCTATAAGAAGGTCTATGGCAGCCCTAGTCAAACAAATCGTAACCTGCAAAAATCTTAGTGCCATTCCACAACAAAACGGGAGACTCAACAGTTGACATATTTATACCGTGGAGTATGGTACAACTGTCAGATATAGAACTGCACTGAGTAGCTCCACAATATTACCTCTTGAGGGAGATGCTAAGTGAAAGGGCAAACACATTGTTTTCTTACACATGTGATGAGATCAACAGAAGATGCAAGTAACTAATTTTCATATTCGTGGGATCTCTGGCTCCCAGTATAATGGTCTTGGATTCTTCTTTTTCCTTAATATTCCATAATCAGAAACACATATTTATAATTTTATATGCAAGAAATACATACTTGTTCATCTCATCTGAAAGAAGGAGGCTTAAAGAATAAGAAGGTCTGATAGACTTTGTTTGTATGTACACCAGAAACATATGGTTAAGGACAAGGTCTCTAAGAATTTTGTATCACACAGAGCACTAACTTTCCTTTCACTTTGGGGACCTTGCTTTGTTGTTTTATTTGGTGTTTCTCCTTTAATTTATTTCTATTTGAAGACGACAATGCGTATTGTATTAATTATTGTGGCTGTCCCACTAACATGTTTTGAAACTGTCTCATGGTTTTGTCTTTCTTATTAAAATTTAAACAAAAGAGAGAACAAGATCGTAATAAACAAAAAAATTACACATTACACAGAATTTCAATAAAGAAAATAATATGTATTTCACAGTATTTGTTGCAACACAGAGTGTTGTTTTCAAATTAGCTTTTTTCTTTTTATGTATTTGGTACAGCGTCACGTTATGCAGCTAACACCTGTAGTGATCCTGCTGATGTCAGCCTCCCCAGCACTGGGACTACATGTGCACACTACCATGCACAGACTCAGTTTCTGCCTCAACAAGCACTGTGGGTGAGGCCAGTATGGAACGTGAGACCAGGGTTCCAACCCTTGTTCCTGCGCTTGCTCAAGCACATGCTTAGTCTGCTGAGCTATCTCTGCAGCCCTCAAGTTAGGTGTTCTCACTATGAGACATACGCATGCAAAATCACATGAAAAATAAAAATTATAAATAAGAACATAGCCAGGCGTGGTGGCTCACGCCTGTAATCCCAGCACTTGGGAGGCTGAGGCAGGAGGATTGCTGCGAGTTCGAGACCAGCCTGGGCTACAAAAGTGAGCTCAAAGCCAGCCTGAACTGCACAGTGAGACCCTGTCTCAAAAAGCCAAAAAAAAAAAAAAGAACATAGGAAGAAAAAATTAAAGTAATTGAAAATAGACAAAACAAATCAAGCTTTGCCTGCTCCTTTCCATAGCCAAGTAGAAGTCCACAGCACAGTTTGGGGAGCTCACTTTCTAATTATAGAGAACAGTGAAGACTTTTGTTCAGATTTTTATCACCTTCAGTTGCATTCACTTTCAAGACACCACAGTTCAGTTATTTTTCCTCTTAGTTTCTACAAAGACTGTATCAACTGGTTCCACTTTTATCTCTCTGTTTGTCCTTTTGGTAGAACATGTGTATTGCACATATGATTCTATTCATCATAGGGAGTTGCTACATTTGCAGAATAATTATCTGTAATTATTTTACCTTACCTTCTGTTCTATCTCTTACCTCTCCTGAATATTTCTTAGGTTATTTAATATTTAACTTCCCCTACTAGTTTTCCCTTTCACGTGCATTTACTAGGTTACTATAGTAGTCATTCCACCTGCAATCAATTGCATGCTTTTTTCCTATAAAACTCACATAGCAATTCAACTATTATATGAAAAATATTGAGGAATATTTTAGGAGTGAATAAGAAATAAAGACTGTTCTCATCATTGATACTAATTCTATTATAAAAGTGTTAATTCAGCCCCCTTCTGCCACTTTATACATCTGGTTCCTGTATGTGGTAATGTTGCAATATCTCTTACAGAATGCCTATTCCTTGATCTTAGACATCTCAGTCTCCAAAACTGCAGGCCAATAAATATATGGTCACTAGAAATTACTCATTCTCTGTTTTGTTATAGCAACACAAAGGAAACTGGGATAAAAACTGACGCAGTAAAACAAGGCATTAATATGGCACAACAACAAAACCATGGATGCATGATTACAACTGGATAATTGATGCTTGAAGAATATGACAAAAAATAATCTAGTAAGAACATGATATAGGAAAGAGAACCAAATGTATGCCTTTTGGTATTCTAGTGCCATTTTAAAGCTTAAGTTTCTTTGTTGTTGTTGTTGTTGTTGTTAATTTTAGAGAAGGATCCACAGGGTGTTCATGATCTCACTGCTAGATGGGACTCATAGTGATCCACCTATTTACAGCGTCCCAAGAGCTGGGATTATAGGCATGTGCCCTGCGGCCCAGGCTCAATTTCTGTCTCAGCATGCCCTCTGGGCAGGGTTGGCTCAGGAGGCCTGGGAATCAAACCCCGGCCACTGTGCCTGCTTGCAGGGACTTTAATCCACCAAGCTATTTGTCCATGCCCTTCAATTTCTGTTTCATTACTTTTTTATGCATTTAGTACAGGATCTACAGAGTCTCACTAAATAGATCAGACTCAGAGTGATTCTCCTGTTTTCAGGCTCCCAACCACTGGGATTATAGCCATGCACTACCACACCTAGTCTCAATCAGCTTTTTGGTGTGGGGGTGGTGCCAGCATAGCACACCAGGGATCGAACCCTGTCCCTGGGCCTTCCTAGGTAGGTGCTTTAGTCTGCTGAGCTATCTGGCCAGTCCTCATTACATTTTTGCTTCTAAATGTCATTATAGCTGCCAACCTGATACCATCTCATACTTTGTACATCCTGCCCTCTGCCTTTAACAGAAACTATCAAACACCTTTGTTCCTTTGTCACAAATTAAGCCCATTCTTTGTAGGAGTATTTCTGTAGCTCTACCAAATATAAAAACCTAATCATACCCTAACCTCAATACTAGATCTAGAACTAGACCTGAAACTAGAGGTGTATAAATATTCCCCCCTCCTGCCCTTTATAGTGAGTGCCTGGTTCTTAGCTGGGTGCCAATTGCCAACTAATAAATGTGCTCCATTCTGCACCTAGCCTCCTAACGTGACTTACCTGGGTAAATGCACTGCCATGACAACCCTATACTACCACAAATGAAGCACGAACAACAAGTCTATTGATGGCTAAAAAGGACTAGAAGAAAAGCCAGAAATTTGTGGGGATGTTGATATGACCATAATGAGAATATTGATTAAAATTTTAAAATGTAAGAGTTCTCTGAAACATCAGAAATCCATGAGGTGCTAGAGCAAAAGAGTAAATGCAGAGTATCTTTTCTGAGTGATATATGGAAGGCAGACTTTTTTTTTTTTTTTTTTTTTTTGTCTTTTTGAGACAGGGTCTCACTATGTAGTTGAGGCTGGCCTTGAACTCACTTTTGTAGCCCAGGCTGGTCTCGAACTTGCACTGATCCTCCTGTCTCAGCCTCCCGAGTACTGAGATTACAGGCGTGAGCCACCACGCCCAGCTTGGAAGGCAGATTTTAAGAGTGATAAGTCAGTGTATTTAATGGGAGTAATTTCTAGGTAGGAAAGTTCGCAGGAAACTGCAGGCTTTGTCTCATCTGCATGACAAAATAAACAAAGAGAAATTCTTTAAAGATGAAATTTATAATTAAAAGAGAAGGAGAATGTAATGATTTGAAAATATACTGCCCTGCTTATACAATATATGAATAAAAAGGTCAGAGTAGAAAAGTTAAGCAAATATGAGGCCAAAAGGGCACTTGATAAAGACATTGGTATGGCTGATAGGAAAGCAAATGTTATTTATTATGATAGTGAAAAAGTAATCCAAAGGCATTCCAGAAGTTTGGGGCTGCCACTTCCACTCAGAGTAGAACGGTGAGCTCTTGAGGAAAATAAGATTACAGAGAGCAATTCAAGGGACTCAAAGAACTCTAGAATTTGCTCTTCCCTATGCTTCGGGTCCCACGTCCTGGTGTGACACTCTCTGATTCCCCCAACTGTGTCTCAAGTTGTTCCTGTGTTAGGTGCTGATCAAAGGTAGAAGATACGAGTCACAAATCTTGTCGCCATCCACAGGTTCTAATTCTCAGTCATGCACAGTACAAAAATTTGATGTACGGCCACTTCCTTCTAGATGTCTAAGGATGCTCCAGAGAAGCGTCACTGGGACAGAGCTGTTATGTAGAGGATTTCCATCCATTTTAATAGATCCTTGGGCAAGATAAACACCAAAGTCCCCTTACTAATGACACTACTGCACAATATCAGTAGGGAGAGCTTTGGGTAGATGACTGTAGCTAGTAATATTCTCCTTCACAGCTGACCAGACAAAGTCACATGGGCAGGGCTCCTTGAAATCTTGGGGATGCTATGCCGATCCCAGTATATCAATCATTGGGGCATGGCTTGGTAAGAAATCATTCACCAGACAGGAGTTAGTCTTCATTAAATAATAAGTCACTTAGATAACTGCTCACTGATCATTCTTCTTCTCCACATCATGTGTTAATGATATAATTTTTATACTGACCACTGCTTGGCTGTAGCTTTTGAATATTGATTCATTTCTGTTATGGCACAAATATTTCTCAATATTTATTTGCTGTGATCTTAATAGCTGGAACCTGATGGAAAGTAACTCAATGATGTGGGTGCTTCTTTGATGAAATGTGCCAGTGCTTTATAAAGAGCCAATATGGAAGAAATTAGATACTCTGAGAGTGTGGAAGGCTTGTGCCTTCTATCAAGTAAGAATGCAGCAAGCAGAGACTCAGTGCAGTACTCACAAAATCCGGAACTTATTTACAAGTTACTCTTGGATCTCCACCTCCAAAAGTTGAAGCCTCACTTCGCTCCCTTTCAAATGGGAAACTTTCACCCTTCCCACTATTTCATTTTTAAACTCAATTAACACATTTGTTTTCACTGACCAACAGATGAAGACTTTGACACAAGGTAAATTGTACCTTACATTTCTTAAATTTCTCATTTGGACTAGTCTGGACTTTTGGTTCTGGAATACATTAAGAGCATTGGAGGGGTTGGGATAGAATGAGTACATTTTTTATGTGAAGTAGCAAGGACTGAGCACATAAAGTGCACCCTTGAGATGGAAATACTTTGTGGAGCTGAGCCAGAGTAGAAATCCCGCAAAAGATAGAATAGCAAAAAGCATGAAACATCTGCTTGAGAAAGCTGCCAGCATCATCATGAAGCCTCTGAGAAAAGTCTCATGGTGGTGACACTCAAATCCATAGCAAGGTAGCTGTCCATGTCCTTGGGGTCATATGTCTTATAGCATTTTATCCAGGATTCCCCATAGGGACTAACATATATCTGTGCATTTTTTTCTGGCTTTAGGTTAATTATAGTTTTCCATGTACCTACTCATCTGTCATGGAATATGAATATGTACTCTACAGTGATCCTACTATTATATATTTGAGGAAAGTTTCTTTTTAATATTTACATGGAAGCCAGGCGTGGTGGCGCACGCCTGTAATCCCAGCACTCGGGAGGCTGAGGCAGGAGGATCGATGTGAGTTCGAGACCAGCCTGGGCTACAAAAGTGAGCTTAAGGCCAGCCTGAACTGCATAGTGAGACCCTGTCTCAAAAAGAAAAAAAAAAAAAAATATTTACATGGACTCACAAAAGACAGAGTTTGATAGAAGTATCAGGATGCATTTTGGATTTGGACATTTTAGGATCAACAGAACAGTTAACAACATGGCATTTGTAGTTAAGTTTTGCTCTATGAGATGAACATAACCTCTGGAAGTCATGGGCATAATACTATGTTCAGGTTAGCCTTTGTGTGTTCCCGAAAGTCCACGTGATTGAAACTGGTCTTAGTATGGCAGTCATGGCTGTGCAACAAATATGAACTGGGGTCTAGTGAAGAGTCCTTATGTTGGACATGCTCTCAAAAGTTATTAATATGTTTTTCATGGGATTTTTGTGGGTTGTCTTGAGAATGGTTTAATTTAAAAATGCTTCTATATCTCTTTTTGTCTCTCTCTCTTCCTCACACTCTCCTTCCTTCCCTCTTCCCCCTCGTCCTTACTTTTAATGTCTCTTTTCTCCTGTGTTTAATTGCTTACCCTACTTGGTGGGTTCTTTCCATTCTCTTCATGGAGTTCTGGTCATTTTGGTCTCTCTCTAGAGTATTGCTTAGTAGTCCATGTAGGGTTGGCCTTGCCATCCTGAAACTTTTTAGTTGTTCTTTGTAATGGAAGCATTTCATTTCCCCATTATACTTGAAGGAGAGTTTTGCAGGGTATATCAGTCTAGCTTGGAATTTGTTTTCTTGCAAGACTTGTAGGACTTTGCTCTATGCTCTTCTTGACTTGATGATTTGTAAAGAGAAATTTGCCATTATTCTTATGGGTTTTCTTTTAAATATGATCTATTTATTTTCTCTAGTGGCTTTTAGTATATTGTTCCTGTGCTGAATTTCTGAGATCTTGATTATTATATATCTGGGCATGTTTTTAATTGTTTTAATTTTAATGTTACTTGGAGTTCTGTGTGCTTCAGTTACTGTATATCAGATTGTTTCCCCATATTTGGTAAGTTTTCTGCTATTACTTCTGCCCATATTCTTTTTATATTGACTCCTTTCACATTGATGGCTATTAGTCTCACACTGTTCATCTTTGTATTGTCTTGCAGATGTTGAATTATTTATTCCTGCATGCTAATTGTTTTTTTTTCTAATTGTTTTGAACAGATCTTTTCTTACCTTTTCACTAGCTGTAATGGTGTATTTAAGATCTGAAACTATCTTCACTTTCACTCAAATGGTTTTGTCTGCTTGTGATTGAGGTTTTAAGTTCCTGTATAGCCCTTTGAATCTGCTTCCTGCATTCTATTACTTTCCAATATTGTTCATTCAGTGATTCCATCATTTTTTCTATTCTTCTCCTCTATTTTTTATCACTGTCTTCTTGAGAAGCAAGTAGCTCTTCTTTCATTATAGTTATCTTTTTTTACTTCAGAAATTATTTCTGATCTGATATCCTCTATACCTTTATGCAGTTGTTTCTTTACTTCAGATTTTATTATTTCAGGTGTGTGACTTCCAATTTCTTCTATGCTATTGGTCCCTGCATTTGTTCTAAATAGGCTTGAGGACTGAGAATACATTTTTTTACTCATCTTTGTCATTTTCTGTAGCCTTGCATTCTGACCTTTGGTGCAGAGCTATGGTAGAGTTCTTCCCTTAGCACCAGATCTGGGCCAACCAAGTTCAAAGTCATCTGGGTGGGTGTGGCTTGGGTCTGGCTGTCGTGCTCCACTTCTTGAGGCAGCCCTTGGAGGTAAACCTGCTGTGCCATTCTGGCAAGATGTTCTGCTTTGGGATCAGTTCAGTGTGTCTCCTCTCTAGTCTCTCTGGAGGGAGTTCTGCTGCAGTTTCCAATCCGAGGCTGTCTGATGGATGAAGCCCCACTCATACGCGGGGCCAGGTGGCTGGGTAGAACTAGTTTCTGGCAGGACCAGGGTGATCTCACTTAAATACTGGGCCTGGTTACTGAGTCAAATCCCCCCACTTTAATGTCCATTTACATTATGTTTTTTCTCTTTCGAAGACGTTTATCAATTTTCTGTAAAGGCAACAATGTGAAATTCATCTATGTGTTCTTAAAGTTTCTGCATATTAGATACTTGTTCACAAATATCTCAAGTTTCCTTTTTGTGTTTTAACCCAAGTCTGTGTAGCTGTCTACTCCCACTTCTTATCTTCTTCTTTCCAGGTTGGTCTCCCACCTACCTGTCTTAAACTGCTCCAGCAAGACCTGGACAATTAGTGGCTTCTTTCCCCAGGACTGGGAGGCTGTGACTCAGTTTCAGTTCAGGATTTGGCTACTTGGGGAGAGTAGACACTGAATTCATCCTCAGACCAGAGCATCTCCCTCTTCTTCCAGTTGCGGGAGGATCTGCCTTATTCTGCCTAGTATGACATTTCTTGCATTTAATCTGTCAGTTTATCCTACTGGACACTGAAAGAAGTAAATATCCTTTGATGTATGAAGTTCTTGGAGGACACATTTTTACACTCCTGTGATTAGTCTTGTATTACTACCTATGCTATGGCTGTGATACAAGTGCACAACAAATTGAGTCCATGTCTGCAACACTGAGATTTCCTTCACAGGAGAGCATCTTGTCTGCACATAGTAGGAGTCAGTAAATGTGGAAATCATGTAAGAGAGGAAGTCTCCTAATATCGTCACTCCTCTACTTGCTGGGATTTTGCCCTATTCTTTTCTTCAAGTATAATCAAAAGGTACCATAGTCTCTCTATGAGACTATGTTAATTTATCCCAAAGAGATTATCCAGTGTGTGACAAATGGCAAGAAAGAAGAAGACAAAGAGAAAGACAACCCAGAGAATCCAAACAAACATAGAGTCATCGTTTCCTGTTTCCTGTGGACCTCTCTTTCTCCTTTCCAGATAATGCTGGTTGCACTTAGTCCTTGCTTGCCAGAAAATGGATAAAGAAGAATGTCTCCCTTCCCACTATGAATCTTGAAATTTCAGCTTCATAGTTACACTTACTCATTTCATAAAAGACAAGCTTCTAACTAGTGTATTATGGAATTATTATAGTATTTCATAAAGATATGAGAATTGGGGTTGAATTGTCAAGTTTAAAAAAAGCAGTTGTCGCTAGTTCTCCTCAAGTCATGAAATTCCATGAAAGTGGGCTCAGTTCTCTTTTCACTTTTTAAAAATTCTTTGTATGTGTTTCCTTTAAAATAAGCTGAGGGAGCTTTCACAGAAAGCAAAATAGCCAAGCAATGGCTGTGACTCGTCCCGAAGGCTGACACTAACAACAGTTCTACAAAGTACATTCTATGGTCTCAAATTTAATCCTGAGGGGATTTGACCCTGGAAGATACAAAAAAAATGAATGTTTTGTTATACAGGTCTTGCTTCGACTTGCCCTTGACCACCCAGCAAGAAAAAAAAAATCCTTAATTACAATGCATGGAACACAGAGCTAGATTGGTGAGATGAGCTTTAGGAGGCTTAGATTCAATAGCCTCCAACGTCACAAGATTCACTGGTGGCACACTGCAATTGCAAAACCTTTGATTGTATATGTATCTGCTTCCTCTTAGTCCAAAGAGAAGTATATTCTTTCCTGTTTTTTTTTCTTTCTTTCTTTCTTTTTTCTATGCAACATTAATAGGGAGGTGGGTCATGCCCACACACTGCACTCTATAGAATGATTGTGAGGACAATATGCAATATGTCA